>JACEIK010001788.1:177648-254254 GCA_018107945.1 Datura stramonium | reverse complement strand
AGATGATCCAATATCTGTTATAGACATCCTAGGGTCCTTATGAGATGATATAGGGCCTGGGTGGTTTTGTCTATTGTTTTATTTTTTGGGTTTGGATCCACTGATGTAAACACTTCATTTTGGCTTCCAACACTTTGTGTTGATGATTTATAGAGAGTGTGTTACCTTGTCCAAAAAAAAAAAGAATAGGGAGGTTACATGCTGGGTAGAACATCTGTTTCAGTTATAGAGTTCATCCAAATTTCTTTACCCTTGTGTATGAATTACTAGAAGTAGCAGAAAGAGAAATCCACTAATAGGAACGGCATTCATGCGCAACCATGTATACTTGCCAGTTGCTAACTATAAGTTGGTGTCAATCAGGATGAACTGTCAAATCACGTGGCTATAAAATTTGAAAAGGAAATCTCTATAAGATTTTTGTTCAAACAACAAATCCCACCTGTCATGATATGTCAGCCTACTACTCTTTTTCCCTTCTCCTGCAAAGATCAATTTAATCCCTAACCCCTGCATAAATTATCTCTAGACCAAACAACCCCTAATTGCGTGTAAATAGTAACCACTTCGCATATGTTATGGGGTTCCCCATGTCCAAAGATCCATAAGAAACAATAACAACCACCCATTGTAATCCCACAAGTTGGGTTTGGGGAGGGTGAGGTTACGCATACCTTACTCCTGCCTTTTGAGTGGTTTTGGACGAGGTGGTAAGAAGTATATCACACACTGAGAAGATTTTCTTAGGAGAGATTTCAATGGGACATATCGGGCATACTCCGAGTGGTTATGTTGACGTGCATGGAGGATTTGGCTTCGAGGACATGAACGAATGAGGAGTATCACTTATGGATTTTTGATTAAGAAAAATCCATATCGGAAGGGCTTTTAGATTGGCGATATCTTATTCGAGTTTCCCGAAGGAGGAGGAGCACTTGGTAACCTTTGTAGTACGGTGGATAAGACTCAGATAGAGAGATGATTAAGGTCTATGTAAAGACTCTGAGGTTATATCGAGTGAGAATCTTATGACCCAACATAAGCTCTTTATGATGGATTTGGAGATCAAGAGGAAGAAGAAAAAGCGGGTTGTGGACGACCAGCCAAGGATCAAATGGGTTAGCTTGACAATGGCCAGTGCCATGGAGATGGGGGAGAAGTTGATGGCACTCTCCGACTATTTAGTAATCTTTTCTTTTCTTTTCTTTTTTTGGTTAAGTCCTGCTTGTTACTACTCTACTCTGGTAGACAAAGAACCAATAGTTACTAAAGATATCAACCATCAAGTTCTCTAACTTACTGTTACATAGACTAATATGTATATGACGACGAGTCAATAAAAGCAACCGATTACAATTTGCAACAGTTAGAAACATAAATACATCTCAGTCATATCAAAATTTTGTTATTTGACTTAAAATTTGCGACTTCAACCCCAGGAACTAAGCACCAAAGAACAAATGACAAATATTACTATACTTTTCCCCGACTTCATATTGTTCCTTTTTTTTTTCCAAGTCAGTAGAGGAGTTTGACGTCATCACCACAGTGAAAAACAAATCATCAATCAATTAACTACACTTCAGTCCTTTATTAAAATCTGCTGTATGAATCATCCGTATCCATTCCCTTCAACTCAGGCTCTTTTATCACAGGGGAAGCACATAATAAAATCGCATAAAAACCACAAAAAAATTATAACAATCGGGGAATAACACTTATCTAATGCAACTCGAGCAAATACAAAGAGAATTGAACTTAAATTCCAAATTATTAGTAATATACTTAGTAAGAATAAGCGAAAAGGGAATTAGATTTTCTTTTTTTTCTTCAAATTTGTGAATAAAATGAGAGAGAAATAATGAACGTACAAGCTTGAATTCAGAGATCGCCGGAGAAGGTCGCCGGAGTAAGAGGAGCTAGTATGTAACCGAGGGAGACGGTTGTAGTTACAATCGACTTAGACCGTGATTTGGATTTCTGGATGGATGGACTTTGAAGGATAAGAGTAAGAAAATGGAGCAGGCCAGGCCCATAATCAATTGGGCTTCTTAATTTAGAAGACGGGTATGCAAAAATCCAAACAACGTATACTTATTGATCATTTTTTTTAGCAACTTAGGTGAATTTGAATGATTCCGATTTTGAAGATTCTCCATCCAAAATTTAAAATTAGTGAGTTTTAGTTCCAACATTTCTATTTTTTTTCTTAATGTCACTCACTTATAAAAAGACGTGACAATAACATAAATAGAGCTTAATTTAGCTAATTTTTCTTTTCTTATAAGAATAAAAGTTTTATGCACGGATAGTATAAATAGATTTTCGCTAATCGATTACTTAAAAGATAACTAAACATAATTCTATATACAAATATTAAGTGGTAATCTTTAAAAAAAAATGAAGCAATCTTTACTTTGAGATGTTTTGAGTTGGGTCAATAAGCCTAGTTTGTCCTAAACATATCTCAACTATATACACTCTTTTATTTGCGTTTCATATTTTTTTCTTTTTTCTAAAATGTTAACAAGATCTCATGCTTCTTGGCCTGTAGTTGGCGTTCAAATATTTTTGTCAGTACAACCAAATCATTTTATTTTTACCCCTGAGGTAGTAGTAAAGTCTGCGTACATTCTACTCTTCCCAGAACTCACTTGATAAGATTACACTGGGTTGTTGTTGTTGTTATAACCAAATCATTTTTTCCTTAGTAAAAACAAAGAAGAACATTGTGCATTTACATTTGTTCAAAGGTTATAAGATCCATTAGCCAAAAAAAGGGTAAATTTACAAGGGAATAGATAAGATGACAATTTTTTTTTTCTGGACAAACTATGAGTACTTAGTTACTATACCAATATAATCAGACAATACCTCTGTCCAGCTTAAGGCTTCGAGTGTGCGTTTACACAAGGATATCATCGTCTGTTACTTGGACTAGTAGTGTTTTTCAACCGATATACAAGCAGCTGGGGGCGAAGCTTCATTCATGAAAGAGCACGTCCTTGTCAATATAGGAATATTTTTTATTCTTTACAGTTTTTGTCATGAAACTTTGTGAAAAGCTGATGCCTGTACTTGAAACAACAATAATGGAAGTCAGCCAGTTAAGCATTCTCCTATAGATGGTCCAAAAGCCAAATAAAGTGCAGATGACTCAAAATGATCCTAGAACGACGACATCCAAATGTCCAATCGGTTTAACTATATGTTGATACATGCTAAAATTAAGCGGGGGCTTAGTTTAAAATTTCTTGATTCCAAATTTAGTAATATGAAAATCTTTTGCAAGGGACTTGCTAGTGCAAATTAGAAACTTCGGAATCACCTCCAATAGAAAACAAAAGTAGGGGTGATTTGCAGAAATAGGATCGTTTCATGTCTGATGTTTGGCTTTTGTGCCCATTTTAAGTAATTTGTGCAAAAATAGCCCCGGCTCTACACATCCAGAACAATAAAAATCACACTTCAACAAGTTATGACAAGGGCGTCATAACTTTAGTACAATTTTCATTCTCCTATTTTGTTGAATTGTTCGGGGGTCTTGTCGGATTGTAGGACATGCTTGTGTTGTAGCACCGAGGCCACTTTTGCACAAATTCCTTAAACAGCAACCACGAAGTGTCATATTTGTTCAAATTTTCTCAAAAGTAGATGTCTACTACATTTGCTCAACTCTAAGAACTCAGACATTTCAACCACTTGGCACATAGAAAGCATCAAAGCAAGCTTGCATTTCATGCAGATATACTAAAAGGGTCAAATTTTAGTCACAATTCAATAGGATTTAGCCAAATCATCCGGTTATGCAAAATATTGCTGCCCATAATATAAGAACACCAAACATTATGGTAATTTTGAAACTAAAGAGAAAACAGATGGAGAGTGTTGTTTTCTTTTAGAAATGCATACCTATTGTACTCCAGTTTCTGGATAACAATCCCATTAAGCAAGAGCTCCGAACTATAAACAAGAGTTCCTGCAATAGTGATACTTATTGCCATTAATCCCAAGAAATCAATTGCCGGAAGGTCAACAAAAGAAAGAAATGAAACCATACCCTTTTCAAGATATGGAATGCATGCTTTGTAATCTTCTTCGCATGAAAGAATTAATAGATCATCACAAATGATTTTTCTATTAGATTCATCCACCACCTGAAAAAAATTTCAAAAAAAAAGAAAAGAAAAGGAAAAGAAAGATCCTTAACTGAAATAAATTTATTATAATATTTTCAATAGTACATATAAAAAAGTAATTTACAAACTTGGTTGATTTTTTTGCCATGCACATCAGCCACACATCAAGAATAGAAACTAAACCAACATCAAAAAAGTCAAATCAATGCCATGGCTGTGTACCTCACCATGCACTGCCTTGACCAAGGTTAGAAGGGTATCTCTAGTAGGTTTCGCGCTCGGAGTAATAATGACTCTACGACCCTGTTAATTCAGACAAAAAAATGGACGTTATGATAGCCTGAATATTCCACTATTAAGTAACTACAAGTGTACTCTCTCAAGCAACTTAACCTTTAAGATGAGATGGTTACACAATTATATAGACATACCTCTAGAAGGGGATGCTTTCTAGCATGAGCAAGTGAAGCAGGCATATTAAAACCGAGTTCCTTTTCCTTTTTGGCATCTCTTAAGATATAATTTTTCTCATCAACGAAACAGCTTGCTCTTCTACAGCTCTCAAGCCACAAATGTGTTACAATTGGTTTTCCACAGGCAATGGCTTCTAGCATATTCCTAGTTCTAACAAAGCTGTCAGTGACAAAGTGTGTGGCATCAGAACAATTTGACGTGGAGATAAATCCCAGTCTTGCTAAAATCTGCATTCAAGGGCAATTAGGAAAACTGTAAATCGTTGCCAAGCACTTGGTCAATTTAATGTCGAAGATACTCAGATAACGGGGAACAGTACCTTTTTCTGCTGCTTGATTAATTTGCTATCCAGACTTTGGCTGAACAAGACACAAATGTCACCTGCACCTTTTCGTCGTCGTGAACCTCTCGGCAAAAAATCAGGTAATTGCTCTGCATAGCCTAATCTAATAAGCTCTTGAGTAAAGGGTGATCTAGAGAGACTTCTCATGTGTTGCTTGCCTTTCTTGTGATCACTAAGACAGTATGATGGATCTGAGATTCCAATTGACATTACGTCAGATTTCATGTCTTCTGTCAAAAGATTAGTGGAAATGGAGGGCATTTCATTTAATTCAGCAGACTCGGTAGATTCAACTCTTTTAAAGTCCATGGGCGTCATCTTCTGACTTGTGACCGAATATTTACACATCGAGGAATAAGTTTTACTTGCTCTATGAATTGACATGAGTCCTGACTGGGTCTTTTCAGATGAAGACTGATTCTGTCTTTTTAATTCCAAGGATTGTCGTCTTCTTTCTGCCTTATGATTCAAAACTGGAAACTTAAAATCATTTCCCTGATCAGCAGGCAGCAGTAGAGGATAGAGATTGCTTGATCCATTTGAAAGCCGCCGCACCCCTTTATGTGTCCTTTTCCCCTTAGAGACCCAGTTTTCCCATTTCACTTGACTCAATGTGGCTGCTACACTTTGGTGAATTTCTCCTCGTTTATTCATGCTAACTTTTCTAGCTTTCTTTGATGTGTTAATACCTGATTTGGAAACTTTCTCTCTTACAGCAGCCACTTTGAACAAATTGTCATTTAACTCTCCAAGCTCATGTTGCTTCCTTCTTTTCTTTGGAAAATTAGACTCTGTAATAGAATTTGTTGTTGGGTTCTCCAAGCTCCTCAAATTTAAAGACACTTGATGCCTAGTTCTATGAACAAGGGAAGAAAACCCTCTGGTTTTTCCTCTTAACAGCTCTGTATCAGCTGAGCTACATTCAGTAGGTTCTGATGAACTATCGTCAATGTTAAACTCTCTTGAGATAGCTCTCTCCGGATATTTCCCTTCTTTAACTAGGCTGGTTTGTGGAATGAGAGGGGCACAAACCGTATCACTTTTCAAAGGAGGGGCATGTAGCAGAGTTGCCATAGCTTCAGCAGCTAGTTGAGTATCAAGGCCAACATCATATGTGTCTAATACATCTGATTGATTTCCATCATTATCAACTTGTTGCTGAAAGTCCCCCATATCAAACTGTTCATCTGACTTCCTCAGGAAATTGGACTCAACATTCATGTGGTCTTCCGCTAGAAACTTTGGTTCCGCTTTATTTAAATCTATCATACCGTCCATTGGCTCCTTACTGGATTGGTCACTTGATACTTTTTGTTTCTTCAGCCCGTAATTCTTCCTGTGATAGGTCAATATCTTTGGCTCCTTACTGGATTGGACACTTGATACTTTTTGTTTCTTCAGTCCGTAATTCTTTCTGTGGTAGGTCAATATCTTTCGGTGTCCTGAAAAAGAGCCATTTGCACCATCACTTTGCCTCTCAAGCCAGTCAAAAACTCCAGAGTTTTTTACTGCATTTTGAACATTCATTCTGCTTGCCAATCTTTGAGGTCCCACACGGTTGAAAATTGGAGGTGATACGATCCTATTCATTCCTCCAGCTTTGACTTCATTGAGTGCATCTTCATTGTAAACTGATAGGTAGTGGTCAACGAAGTCCAGAGCGTCGGCTTCTGATAGTTCTCCAGGTACTTCTGATTCAGTTTTGCTTAGCTTGGGGAGTTCTATGTTACAAGAATGAAGTGGAAAATCTTTATCTCCATCCACACCATAACCAATTAAGGCTTCCGTTTCCACATTTCCCTCGAAGATTTCATCCTTGGTTATTTCAGCAGCCTGACACCGATCCTCTTCAACTCTTGGTTTTGTATTAACACTGATATTATCTATTTGTGGAGATATTCTGCCATTAATCTCAGAAAACTGTTTCTGTTGATTAGTTTTCTCGAAATCTGTGGTGCTTCTGGCTGAATCCATATACTTAAATAGATTCTTTGACCTCCGTAGACATCCTAACAAAAATATCAACAAGATTCAAGGTGCATTAAAAATAGGAGATGCACAATTGAAAAGAATTCACGACATGCGCATTGAAAGATGCTATGAAGATCAAGGAAGCTATTAAGATTTGGATTAAGAGGACTTTCTCAACAGATGTAGAAATAGTTAAGTCATGATTATGTTGATAGCTACTGATCAACTTCAACATCTACGCTTCAGATATGCTTTACACAAGTCAGACTGAAAAATGAATCATGTCATATATCACTGACAAGTCATTAGTTTATTATCTTGTCTTAAAGGCTTCCTAGTTTCACTTCTTTCTTTTGATCTAAAAAACACATGGTTATCTTCCATAATTGTGAGAATAAGCTGGTATTCATTCATTGGTGAGGAATGATGAATCAGAGAGTGTTCTATTCAACAATAAAATATGCAATTTACACAGCCCAAAAAAAAACATTTCCAAAGGTATTTGATGCACGTAAATCTATACAACAAGTTGTCCTCCTCCTAAATATTGCAGCTTCTAGAGTATTTAGCTAGTGCATTCAGGAGTACTTTGAGGCTTGAGCTACAAAGTTTTAGATACAGAGCTTCAGTAGGATTACAAATGAGTAAATGATCATAAAATCATATATCATCAGTTGGATGATTATAAGAATGATGTTGAGTCAAAGGTCATGTTTGAAAGACAAATGCTTACCCACATAGGTTTGTTTAGAAACCGGTGAGAGTTTCCACTTATCCAGCCGTTGTTTATACCTTGTATCATCAGAAGATCTCAACTTTGAGATACTTGCTTCAGTAACGGGCGTTCTTTCATCGTCACTGTCAAGGACAACCTCTTCCTCACATTCATTTGTCAAATGAGAAATCTCATTTTCAACACAAGCAGGGATATTCAAACTCTTTGCAGGAAAATCAAGGTTCTCCATTCCAATCATAGGACTGTCAATGTTAAAAGTATCATAGATGGGAAGTGTATATGCATTCTCAGCTTCCATTCTGTCCGTTTTTAGCTTGCTCTCTGATCACAAAATACAACAACAAGAACTACTACAGAATTAATACCAAGCAAGTTGGGGTAGTCTATATAAATCTTCACTGATCATTGCACTCCATTTTGCTCTCTGATCACAAAAGCATGTACAAAATTTCTGATCAGATGGCCTAAATAAAGCAGATTGTATGCATAGGACTCATATAACCTACTTGAATAATTAAAAAAAAAAAGAGATTGAGATTGAGTCAGTTGTTGCTTCTTCAATTAACATACACTAATTCAATGTAAATTTTTTCAGGGGAATGGGTAAGCTAAATATCGAGATTTATGAAAAATATCCATGATTTCTCTTTACCTTAACCTAATTGATGGACTCTTAACAGCTCAATTGCCAATCCATTCTCAATTAGCTATCAAGCAAGGCGAGTCAGGATTTGAAGCTTATGGGTTTCGAATTCTACTCCTTTTAAGTTACTATGTTCTAAATTAATAACTCATACGTATTCAACGATTTTTTAACACAAATACCGAGTTTGGACCAAAGCTACTGGGTTCGTTCAAACCCGCAACCCACACTCTAACTCCACCCATGGATCCAATTTTTTATCAGCCTCAACAAAAATCCTACTTTTTAAAACTTTTCCTGCAAAATCAATTATAAAAAAAAAATTGAAACAATACACAAACACATACATGCGGTCATGTTGAAATTTCAACTATTTTACTAGGAGATTTTTTTCCCCCCAATCACGATCATCATCAACAACATTAGGATAATCAACAGGCGGATCTACCATAAAAATATAGGGTAAAGTGAACTCATTTTGTGCAACAACGAAAATATTTTATGCCTAAATGGAAACAAACAACGATCCATTGAAGAAAGAGACAGTGAACTGTTTGACGAGAAAAGTTGAATAGTAAGGAAAAATCATTCACCTGAATAACACACAATCGAAATGGAATTAGAAAGAAACAGGAATGATCGAGCTTCTTCCTAGTGATTACGGAATTGCCGATACAGTGTAGTTCTCGAGGTTCATCAATGGCGAATTGGGGTTTTGACAGAAACGGAGGAGGTCAAAACAAAAGCGGCAAACTTTTGGAGGGAAAAAGTACATAGCGAATGCCTTATATAATGTCCATTTAATTTGAGAAATTTTTATAAATAGCATTATTTATATCTCTAGGGTCGTATGGTACGAGGATAAGTGATAATAATTTTGAGATAAAATATAGGAGTATTCTAATTCTATATTTGGTAAGAAATATTAGTTAGTTTCGGGATTATTTGTCCCACCATTTTATACTATAATGTTAGGATAAGTTTGGAACATTATAAGTTTGGAATAACTAATCTCGTGGAATATCTCAATCCATAAGATAATTTTTGTTTATTCCATCACCCATACCAAATGATATGTAATAGTATAAATTATAATAACCATATTATTGAGTTTTCAAAAGAGTGAAAGATTAAAAACGCATCTAAAGTATTCGAGTTTTTTGAGTTTTTTTATTTGAACTATCACGTGTTTAGTTTTCTTATCTGAACTATTATCAAATATTTATCAAAATACACCTTAACTATCAATTACTTACTTTTTCTACCTGAAATATCATCATACTTCAGGTAAAAAAAGGAAACAACGGATAGTTTAGGTGTGTTTCGATAAACAATTGATAATAGTTTAGAAAGGAAACTCACGTTTCTAATAGTTAAGATATGAAACTAAAAGAATAGTGAACTTTAAATCTGTTTTACATCCTTCACTCTTTCCAAAATATGGCATAAAAACATACTTCCTCTTTTTCAATTTATTTGTTTGATGTTCACTTGACACTGAGTTTAAGAAAGTAAAAAATTATTTTTGAATCTTATGATCTTAAACTAAAGACATATTAAATTTATTAAAATAGTTTTTAATCTTGTTGTTTAAATATGTCATGTGGCAAGATAGAATTAAAAAAATCATCAAAAAAGAAAAGAACATTCTTTTTTTTAAACGAACCAAAAAGGAAAGAAAAATAAAAAAATTGAACAGATAAACTACATAATTATTAGTATGAAATTGTCAACTATACGGGAAGGGGAGAGACTGCGACCCCAAAACTTATTTTTTTCGTATTATTTATCTCTTTTAGTAATTATCTTCATATTATTTATCTTCTTTAGTAATTATTTGATAAAAGAAAATTTTAAAACACAACATATGTAAACACGTGTTTATTCAAAAATAATATCTTTTTTAATTTGATTTTTTCAAACCCTAACAATCGACCATAATCTTTTCTTAAACCTTTCGTCCTCGTTGATCAACATGCGATGGAATGACTTGATTTTTAAAAAAATTAATAGTATGTATATCAAATAATATTATATCATTGAGCCGAGGGTCTATCGGAGACAACTTCTCTACCCCTGAGGTGGAGGTATGATCTGCGCACATTCTACCCTCCCTAAATCCAACTTTGTGGGATTATACTGGGTATGTTGTTGTTGTTGTATGTGCAAAAGTATAGCTTAAATTAAGTTTTACCAATAAGAATTGTGATAGGATGATTGACATTTCTCATATTTATTTTGTTCGATTCAACCAAGGCGAGTGCCAAAAAAAAGAAAAAGGGGGCGTTCCGAGAATCGAACTCGGGACCTCTCGCACCCAAAGCGAGAATCATACCACTAGACCAAACGCCCACATTTGTTTCTCTTCTGACATAAAGATAATCAAATTCATCTTCAAGTGATGTTTTCCCCTTTTTTTTTCAAAGAAGTTTCTTATAATTACTGTCAGTTTCTCTTTGAATGACACCAAATACTTCATGTATTAAGGTAAATAGGAGGATCACTACAGTTATAGTTGAGAAATAGACAGAGATATTGCTTCTTTTTTTTCGTCCCAATTGAGTTGGTGTGAAGTGTATCGCTTGTCTAGCCTACATATGATATGCAACTGAAAAGAATGCATTGGTTAGATGCCGACACTAAGAAGGAAGGACGTTGTTAGAGGCAAAAGGCCATGAGAAGATACTGTATGTGATCCATAGATCTCCGATCGAAAAATCATATCCAAGCTTCGTAGAGTACTTAATAGGCTAAGAAGGAAATATTATGAGTTATTTGAGTCACTCTATGATATTATTTAAGATTGAACGTCGATCAAGTTGAAATTTGATCAAAGTTATCGCAAAATTTCTTCTTGAGATTTTCAGAAATTTAGGTCAAATGTATCGAAGCTTTCTCCTAATATATAAGAGGTTAGGGGGTGTACGACCTTTAAAATCAAAGGTCTACGAGTCTAGTTTCCAACTCATTAAACTTTTCATCAATAAGGTTTCGGAGTAAAGAGATATTCGCGTTTTCGCGATACTGCACAAGCAGACACATCACAAGCGGGTTGAGGTTGCGGAGGACTATTTAAGTCCTTTGGTTGGTAAATTGGATCGTTATCTAAATTTTAAGAAGGATTCTTATCTTAACCTCTCTCCCAAGATTCCCTTATATGTTCTTTATGGATATGGGGCTGGAATCCATGGTTCAACATGATTTTGATGTTGAAAAATCGAGAATCGCGTGTAACTTGCGTTTTGATTTCTTTTCCGGGCTTTTGGTGGTTGTTTCATGGTGAAGATATTTTTAATACTTACTCCTTTGTTTTTTCTTAGTTTTTAAGGTTGGTATAGGTGTATTAAAGCTATTAGGTATTTTTCTCGGAGTTTCTATCATTTAATTTATATGAATCTTGTCGAGCAAGCATCGTTTGTCTTATTTTATTGTTGAGTTGTGTTGGCTGCATTCTGGTAGTAACTTGGGATTCTCTTAGTAAGTACCTTGATGCTTATAAGTGTGGAGGTTCATCTTATTTTTAGTTCGCCAAAAATCCAAGGTATGTTAGGCTTATGCCTCTCTTTGTTGGCATGAATTCCGGAGCTGTTGTCGTCGGTATTGATATGTGTATTGGTTGTTTTGTGAAGCTTTGTGTTATATTGTTATTTGAATCTTGTTATACTTTTTATATGATGATAAAGGGGTGTATGAGGTACTGGTTTGGTTGGTGGGTCGGGCTTGAGAGTGGAGAATCGTAGTCATGGAAAACTATTAGGCTCGTGTTGAGAGGCGTGTGATTCTTGTAGAAAGTTATGGGTTGTTTGTGTGAATAAGATTATGTTATGATGTTGATAAGTGAATGAGGGTTTAGATTGGTTAAGGTCGAAGGTTGTGGCGATCTTTTGTTATATTGAAATCGGCGGTTGGGTCGGCCATGTCGCTGGCACGTTGGCAGCCATGGTGATGCTTGGGTTGTTATTGGTAAGTAGAGTGTCTTTTGGGCTGGTTATATTGATTGGGGATAGACTGGTTAGGACGGTGATTCTTAGCTCGGTTAGTCGCTCATCGGTGGATGACTAAACGCGCGAGAATAGTACTATGTTGTGATAGTCGATTGGTAGGGTTTGAGAGCCGTTTGTGGGCTTTTTGAACATGTATTATTATTGTTGTTAATTGTGAATATTGTGGTTATGTTTGTGTGCGTGTGTTGAGGCCCTTGGGATTCGTGATACCCAACGCTGAGAGTAGGTCTGGCCACGGGGTTGAGTCCAAGGGGTAGAACAATTGGCTGATGGTGGAGTTGAGTTTTCCTCCCATAGGGCCGTTCTGAGATATGCAAGACGTATAGAGAGGTACATGCCTCCATAGCGTTGTATATGTTTGTTCTAAGCCTTCCTGGGATCGCAATTGGCTCTCCCGAATGGATGGAGCTCTGCTAAATATACAACTGAGAGAGGGTCCTATAGTGCTTGTTTGATGATCTTGATTGAATGGTGTTTACTTTTGATATGCTTGGCGTTATATTGTGATTGCTGCTTGTGTTATTTATTATCTGATAGAAGCAGATGCTAGATGTTGGCTGGTGTTAGCTGAGGTCGTTGAGAGGTCTAGAGGTGATGACCGGTGAGCGGTGTCAGCTAGGTGCTGTGTGATGTTGTTTACTTGTTGGACGTGTCGGGATTTTTGGTGGCCAAATATGTTTTGTTTGTGTGCTTGCTTGTACTTGCCAGACTTATGTGGGCCAAGTAGGTTCTATGTGTTTATTTAAGTTGAGTTTCTCCTCTTGCGATATTCAGTATATTTGTTGATCTCTAATTTGAGTCTTGTAGTTATTTTTGCCTTTCATACTAGGTACATTGTTGTACTGACGTCCTACATTGTAGAAATAGAAATCATATAAGGTACCTTGGTTGAAATCCTGAGTAAAAGATCATAAATTAATTAATGGGTCAATTGCGCTATAAAACATAGTATCGTAAGTCAAACATGAATAACTTAAAATATGAGAAACAATGGAAGACTTATCATAACTGACACCATCATGAGAGAGCTTACATGATGTCCAACTATCTCGCTCAAGTTGGCAGAGCCATTCCGAGCTTGCCAAGCCAAGGAACGATTTAGGCGTGATATCACTTGTGAATCCCTGTAGGGTTTGAATATGAATATATACCTACGGTGATACGTAGTTTCTGAGACTCGGGATTTCTTGAACCCCTAGCCTACTCGGTGCTAGATACTACTCTAAAAAATATGCACATGGCTCATATTATCATGAAAATATACTTGAACTTGCATGGGCTAGCCAAAACATGAAATCATAATCATAATTGACATATGTGAAATATTCATGAAAAGATGCCATAGAGTTGGCCATGATACTTGAAATTGAATTTCATGAAAATAATACATGCTTTGATAAAACTTCATAACATAGAAATCATGGAATCATAAGTTTAGTAATTCATAAATATTCATGCATAATTTGATAATTCATCATACTTGAAATCATGAGCTCATAAGCTTGAAATTCATTAATCACGCATAATAGAGCATAATCTTCATAAACTTGAAATAATGAATTAGTAAATAAATTGAGAGTCAAATCTTCCTTAATAGCCATAAATCATCAATTGAAACATGAAAGAATTAAACCCATAGAGATAACATGGAAGATTTTATAAAATTGGGTAAAACTCTAGAATTCAATTTGACATGCTTACTGCTTAGAGACTTAAAATCA
The DNA here is from genome assembly GCA_018107945.1 of Datura stramonium. Classification (NCBI taxonomy): domain Eukaryota; kingdom Viridiplantae; phylum Streptophyta; class Magnoliopsida; order Solanales; family Solanaceae; genus Datura; species Datura stramonium. The sequence goes on along the minus strand of JACEIK010001788.1, from coordinate 240,223 downwards.
TAGAATTGGAATGGAATTGGACATGAGGGTGGAAGAATTTTTCCCATTCATAACCCTACATACCTGGGTAAACTGATTTCTTGACTTGTATTGAGACCCAAGAAGATTTGATGAAGATGAAGATGGTGAACCCTAGCTTTTCTCTTGAGAGCCTTAAGGGAATTTGATCTTCTAATTAGGGTGTAGGAAGAGAATGAAGGTTCTAGGGTGAATATTCCTCTTAAAGCACTCTTTTCCAAGCTTAAAACGACGTAGTTTAGGACTTAGGATCTTAGAAATTATGAAAATGCCTTTAATAATTCAATAGGAAATTTGACACTGCCAGAAACAATGAGTCATTTGACTACTCATTTGGTCAAATGACGATTCACTTACGGGTCATAAGGGATATGACGACTCACTTCCTTAATCTATGAAGTACACTAGAATTCTCCACTTTCCCACTGATGCTCAAATAACGGGTCACTTAAAGATTTTTGTGGTGTCCAAATGACTCGTCATTACCATCCATCATGAATTTCTGAAAATAGCATTTCCCCAAACAATGAGTCACTTGACGACCCGTTGGGTCAAACGACTAGTCACTTGACAACTCATTGGCAGATATTCTGATTTTTTCAAAGGACGAGTCATTTGACGATCTATTAGGTCAAACGATGAGTCACTTGATGACTCATTCTGTGACCTGGTGCAGATTTTCTTGCTTTCTCCGTTTCAACTCTCAGGTCTGATCTTAGGAACTTTTGGGGTATTACACCAGGTAGGTTCTGTTTGTGTGCTTGCTTGTACTTGCTACGCTTATGGGGGCCAAGTTGGTTCTATATGTTTACTTATGTTGAGTTTCTCCTTCTGTGATATTCAATATATCCGTTGATCTCTAATCTGAGTCTTGTAGTTATTTCTGCCTTTCATACTCGATACATTATTATACTGACGCCCTAGTCGGGGTGCTGCACTCATGCCTGTAGGTGATGGTAGGATGATAGATCGAGTTCTTAGTTGTTGAGTAGAGTTTTAGCTGAGTCGGTGTGCTCCAGGTCTTTCGAAGTTGCTAAGTGTTTGAGTTAAGTGTAGTTCGGGGCCCTATCCTAGACAGTTGACTATTATTATATTCATAGAGGCTCTTAGACGTCTGCTATGGTTGTAGTATTGTTGTAGGCCATGTGGGTCATATTGTATAGTTATTTTTCATTTTGTGGCCTTGTTGGCCTATTGTGTATCTATTAGTTCATTTGTGAGCCAGCTTCCATTTTAGTTTATCATTTACTCGGATTTAACTTGTGTTGTAATGTCAAACCTCGTCTGTTCTGGCTTGTTGTAGTTAGACGATTGCAAGGTTCGCTCAGTAAAGTACGGCATCAGGGGGCCGGTCATGTCTCCCTGGGATTGGGGTGTGACAGAATGACTCACCCATATGCTGATTCAGGTATCATGTGGCGTGCCATGAAATCAAATCAGATGCTTCTTAGGAGGCAACCAAGGGATGCTACATTGTGCGTAGTATCCACATCCTGTCGCAATATTAAATCAAGTGCTTCTTGGGAGGCAACCCAAATGTTTTAGACTAATGTCTGTTGATGAGTGCATGTTGGTATTTGAAAATGTGGGAAAATTGAACAAGGCATAAAAAAAGGATTAAGCTTCCTACTTGCTAGTGCAGGCACAGACAACAAATTGCACATGCGGATCATAAACTATATTGTTAGTTGGAAGCCAGGTATGAAATTCTTTAAAGTATGATTCAAGGAGAAACATACGACTCATAAATACAATTCATGAGTTATAAAATTGAACCGTAGATCTAGACAGAAAGATGTGCTTTCTGGTTTCGAAGCATGCCCAACTTGCGGACCGCATATTGCTTCTACGGTCCGTAAGTTGGACCATAAAATGCTTTTTAAAGCTAGGCTATTTTTGTCATTTAGGTCATCTGTGGTTTAAAAAACAGGTCGTATCTTCAAAATACAACCTCATTTTGTACCCACAACCCGACCCATGGACCCAACGTGCCTTGAGGGTTATTAAAAAGGGTGTCTCGCCCTTTACTTTTTCTTCTCCCTCCTTAACTGTGAAACTGCCATTGTCAAGAGCTTCAAGCTTCCATACTTGCATTCACTTCAGTGCACACCATTGCATAAAACAAAGATTCTCGTACAATCTGGGGCTTTCCTGCTCGAAGAATCATCTACAACTCTCAAGAACACACAACACACTAACTTCTTTAAAATCCTAAGTATTGTGCTTGCTTTCATGATTAAATTCTTGCTTGTTTACTTGGGTTGATGATACCTATGATTGAGTATGAATGAGGGGAGAACTGGGAGATATCACATGATTTGAATGGGGTATTGCCTTGAACTGTGAATTGGTTGCTTATCTATTAGATTACGGTCCGTTCTTGTAGTTTACGATCGTATGTTACCCTGCATATTGATTAATGGCTTAAAATTTGAAAAATTGCTGCTAAGTATGACAAATCTCTCATGTACTTTGAATTACAGACTGTACTTTGAACATACAGTCCACATCTTCTACCATATTCTGAACCAGTGTACTGGTGTCACTGGTGTTTAATTTACGGTCCGTAATAATCAACTTATGGACCGCATGTTGGTCCGCATTTTAAAATAGTGACCACTATCATTGGGCTTCAATTTATGGTGGGATTTGTGATCCACATCTTCAATTTACAGACCTCATGTTGGACCATTTGTTGAGACATTGGACAATGTTATGTGGGCCTCAAATTACGATACAATTTACGATCTGTATCTTCACGATACAGATCGTAACTGCACTTTCACCCCTTGTGTTTTCACTTGAACAATTATGCTTCTATTTAATCCATTACCTATGTACTTAACATTTGTTCATAAATTACAGAAAAATGGTACCAAAAAGAGCAACACCAATGGGTGGAAAAGCCTCAGCCCTGAAGAGCTCATGACTTAGGGATGAAGATGTTGAGGAGTACCAACTCCCAAACACTAGGGCTGCCACCAGAATTTCTCTGGCCTTGTCACCCGCAACCTCAGCTAGGGTGGCTTCGATAGCCACCCCCTCATAGAGCTCCACATCTCAACCAACAACGGAGAGGCCCATTGCCCAATCCAGTGGGCAACAGATTTCTATCTCTTCAGACGAGTCCTCATCTAAGGACTCCAACATTCAGAATGTCTCCCCTTATGTTGATCTAGTAAAATAAAGAAAGAAATAGGGAGAGGACATACTCAGATTTTGGTGGGCAGTGAAAGGGGTCCATGATAACTATCATAAGGGTTGGGCTAATAACAATGGGAAGCCCCAGCGTGGCATCACAGAGGAGAGAGCAGTTAACATCACCGAGTTGGACCAATACATGAATATCATGGAGCACATCAGGTTCTAGTAGTTATACATCCTCCTCCGTCCTCTTGGTCAATATTGTCAAACTCTCATTTAAGAGTTCTATGTTGTTTATGGTGCCATCCTCCAGGCTGCCAACCCAGGCCTGAGATCCCTAGTAGAGCCACTGGAGTTCGTACTCGTAAGAGGAGTATCGGTTGTTATTTGCCCTTAGGCAATCAATCGGTATTACTTGGGTAATAATTATACGACCATTAACACCACTACCTTCAATAAAATGGTTGAGTCAGGAGTAAATGTTAGGCTATGGATGGCTAGAGTTGTCGCCAACTCCATCCACTTGGGCATCCTTAGACACAGTCTCTATCTATAAGAGGAACATGAAGATTTAGTCCAAGTTCTATTGGAACATTAGTCGTTACTCGTTCCAATGGATCATTGGACCGTCTGTTGTCATTGAACCTTCTTACGAGTTCTAACCACGACTTGTTGTTCCCTACAACGGGTCATACCACGACTTGTATCAGCCAACCCTGACACCTCCAAGACAAACAATGACCCCAGACCACGACCCATTACATCACCCAATGGGTCATCCCTTGACTCGTTACTACAGGGGCTCCTTCTGCAGATTCTGATCACGAGTAGTCCCACGACTCGTTACTCCTTCCCACGACTCGTTACTCCTTCCCACGACTCGCACAATGAGTCGTTCTGAGTCATTTTTTAAAAACTTTTTTTGCTGATCAAATTTCAAATCCCGAGTCTAGTCTTAGGGGCTTTTAGGGTATTACTAAAGCCTGAATTCATTTCTTCACTTTTTGTTTATTTATATTATTCTAGTTTATTTTGTGTTTATCCGTACATTAACCTTTTGGTAATAACCTAGATGGTTTCCCCACAAGGATTTAGATTATTTATTTCTTTAAGTATGAACAACGTCTTTAAGTGATTTACTTATTATTTTATTGTGATTAGTTAATTTAAGCAAATATTTAAGCTATGAGACTAAGAATTATCTATATTCTTTATAGTTAGTAATTAGCTCGAAATACGTATTTGAGGGATTGAACTAATTTTTATTTAGTTCAAGAACATAATTTGGATAATAAAGGAAGTTAGAATTATTTGAAAGTAAAATCGTTCAAATGAACAAATGACGAATATTCTACTTATCTTAATAAGCTTTTTTAAACAAAAAAGTAACTTAAGAATTTTAAAGTTAGCCAAATTATTTTAAACCTGTCGGTATCCACTTTGTGGAAACTCTTAAATGCCTAACACCTTCTTAAGAGTTTTAACTTGAACCCTTACCCATTTTTTGATTTTAATAAAAGGTTCTTTTTTAAAATACCTTTTAAATATGGTTTTCTTAATTTTCCAAAAAAATTAAGTGGCGACTCTGTTTTTCAATAAAAATAGCGCCAAGTTATAAAAAGAATTTCGAACTTCGGTTCAGAATCGACCGTCAATAGAGCAAAGTTTTGAGTATATTTTAAATATCTCAAAACACATTTCATAGTCATCCATTGACTCTGATTGGGATTACTTGTGTACCGACTAAGTTTACTTATAGGTTATAGCACAAACCATATTTGGTCGCGTATAATTCATGATGTTCATCAGACTTTTCAATACTCTGGCATAATCTAATTGAGACTTTCACTTTTGTTATTAGAAAGAGCAAGGTTCACATTAATTGGTGCCTTTGTAATTTTGAAATCCAAATACTTAAATTTTTCAAGTATTATTTGGATATAGTGAGACTAAGACAATGCTAGACCTTGAGGAGTTTTATGTATCTTAATACCTAATATCAAATCAACAATTTCTAAATTTTTCATCTCAAATTTACTAGCAAGAATCCTCTTGATAGCATTTATATTAGCTATATTGTTACTCATTATTAACATGCCATCCACATATAAATAAATAATGAAGACTTGATTTGGAGTGTTCTTAATGTAACCCATTTGTCATACTCATTAATATTAAAATCATTTGACCACATTGTCTCGTCAAATTTCGCATGCCATTGTTTGGGCGCTTGCTTTAGTCCGTACAAAGACTTAACAAGTCGACATACCTTCTTTTGATTTTCAGGAACTACAAACCCTTCAGGTTGTTTCATGTAAATTTCATTCTCCAAATCTTCATTTAAGAAGGTTGTTTGCACATCCATTTGATGGATTTCAAAATCGTATATGGCGCCTAACACTATTAACATCCCAATGGATGTATTCTAGTTATCGGCGAGTATGTATAAAAATAGTCAAGACCTTCTTTTTGTCTAAATCCTTTGACTACAAGTCTTACTTTGTACTTTTCAATAGTACCATCATCTTTAATTTTTCTTTTGAAAATTAATTTGAAACCTAAAGGTTTCCTAGAGGAAGATCAACCAATTCCCAGATATGGTTATTCATTATGAATTTAGTCTTACTATTGACTGCCTTTTTCGAGTATTGAGCTTTCGAAGAAGTCATAGCTTATTGAAAGGTTCGAGGCTCATTTTTCAATAAAAATATTAAAAAATCTTGTCCAAAGAAAGTAGAAGTCCTTTGACATTTGCTACGTCTTGAATTTTCCTCATTATGAATATTTTTCTTTGTCTCTTTTCGATTGTTACACCCCGTAAATTCCCGGCTCATAGATGGCCTATTCGCGTGTTGGTTAAGAGTATTTGAAAGCCATACATGCTAAAAAAAGGCCCAAGAAAAGGTCTTGGAAAGATCGGACAAGCGCCAAGCCTGGCAAGGCAAGGCAAAAATGCGACTTATAAATTATGCTTCCAGAATGCGACTTATAAATCGCATTCTATGTCCATTAGTATATAAGCCCCACTTCGGTTTTGGATGTTATATCCATTATTAATTTCCGTAGAACGAAAAAGAAAGAGAGACGAAGAGGGTTAATATATTATCGTTCGATTACGCCGCCAAACATAGTCTAAATCCAAATTAACCTCAGTACCGAGGTATTTAGTAGCGTGAGCATTCCTATGCCGATGAATCGTCGAGCTACCTAGTCGTTGCAAGTAGAATTGCTCCAAACTAGTGTCTATGTGCTCCTAGCCGTAGTGAATACTCTCCCTTCTGGACCTCTCAAAAATAGCAAGCTGACTGTCTTTCGATGCTTCCAAGTTTAGGCTATAATTATATCGAAATGACGTCGTCCTTCGTAATAGTGTTGTATTTAGTACTAATTGACGTGTATATGAATGCCGTTGGGAGAATCTAGCTGGAGTACCGACCGAGCCTCGTCCGACGCCGAATAACTCGAGGTTAAGGCATGTGTGCGCTTCTGTGTTGGAGGTTTTAGCCGTATAAATCATAGTAAACTCCGTATTTGAATTCTCGGAGTTGAATGTTGAGTATTGAGTATTGAGTAAGTTTAGTAAATCATGGCGCGCCATATCGCACTCGGCCTAAAGTTAGGTAAAGCACGCGCCAAAGGTGAGTTAGCATTCCGTATTCAAGATAGCCTATCAGATGATTAGCAAGCATGTTGTTAGAATAAAAGATACAGACACGTAATGAAGCTAGTAAAGTAAAATCGGAAAGACAGCAATATTATGGCGCGTACCAGCCATTCAGACAAGATATGGCTACGTACTCAGCCATTCAAACAGATGAGATATTGGCTACGATTAGCCATTCGCATGATAGTATCCTCAAGGACAGCTAAATGGGGCCAAATAAAGATTAAGGTAATCGCATAATCAAAGAATCAGTTCGCATAGAAACAGATCAACAAGAAATCGATTTCGATAGCCTTTTCAGTTATACATGCTGCTATTTATATGTGCTATTTTGCTTGTTGAGACTGGATGTGGCGCGAGGGCCCCTTATTGATGTCCCGCCTCGGGGTTGGTAATCGTGTCGCCCACTGAGGCGGGCACGCTACCCAAGGAGTGGCATGCCGTCCCCATTCGACGGAAGACGTGACGGGGCTTTCCCCATGCTAGCCTCGATCGCATTACAAAAATTTCTATTTGATATTCTCGTTGAGTTTTGTATCCGGGGGATCCGCATTCTATCTGTTACCAAGTTTACACAGAGTCCTCCGACCTGCATTACGTTACTTACATCTGAGGCCGAGGCCCGAGCCGAGACCTGTGGGGCTTCCAGAGGAGCTCCGGTGAGCAGCTGGAGGGAGTGACTTATTTTGGCAAAGCTTGACCTCGTAGGGGCATATAGATTGGTTGCTTGCTTGGTGCCTTCCGCTTATGGGGGTTCGTATTGGCTCTTGCTTGCTACTTGTATATCTATTTATATGTTATATACTAGTTACTAGACAAAGAAAGCCGTCAAGCATGTGTACGCTCCGTTTCATCAGCATGTAGCATGATTCGCTCTTGGCCGCTTTCAGATTCGCTATCTCCCCGCCTTACGATTTGTTAGATATGCTATCTATATTCAAGCTGTTTCTATTATATTATTTCGCCAGCTTTGCATACTGCATCGCGCGCATCGACACCCAAGTGGGGCGCCAGATTACTTCTGCTCCGCAGTACTCATGTATCAGAGGCGATCCTCGCGATTCCAAACTCGCCTATTGAGCATCGCCTCCGTCATCCGGAGTCTCGATTTCCAGGTGTAGCCTTTTACTTTGATGTACAAGATGGGCAGGCTCTGTGGCCCGTCCGATCATTTCTATTATTACTCATATAGAGGCTTGAAGATTGTATATTATCTCCCGTGGCCGCTAAGCCAGCCAGCAGTCGTGCAGCTTGTATAGTTGTTTAGTATCTTTGTCTTTATGTTGGCCGTGGAGGGGCCGTAGCTTGACAGCAATGGTGACCTTGCTTCACACGTAATCTTACAAGCATTCTTGTGTTAAGTTTCAAATGACTAGTCACATGGTGGCCTTGTCTACTCGCATAGGTTCCCGATTATGAGTATGTTCTGTCAAAATGCTATTACGTGTACAAGAGGCTATAGGTCTGATGGCCTGAGAGGTCGTGTTTACGTACCGTTATATTGCCCTTGCTTCCAGGAACCCGAGATAGAGCTAGCCAGCACCGATGTGCCTCTACCACCGCTATAAATTCGTGTCCTTCTAGGGCACTAAAAGCGCCATACCCTGCTGTGGCGTGACACCGATGTCGTTAGATCTTTCTCGCTAGATGACTCACATTTCTATTTATACATATATATATATTTGAAAATTTCGTATTATCTCATTCCAGCATTACCGTATTAACATAAATATAAGGATTTTCCTGATTTATGAATAAGAAATCGACACATTTATTATTCGTAGCATATTTATAAAAAAACATAATTGATAATTTTTAGTCCCATTGCTATCCTTTCGAGTTTAGGGAACTTGTACCTCACCATACACCCTCCACGCTTTGAAGTATTCAAGGTTAGGCTTTCCTTCTTTCCATATTTCTTATGGAATAGATTGTGTTTTACTATGGGGTACTCAATTGAGTATTCTCGCTAGCCGTAAGGATAGCTTCCTCCCACAAGTTCTCGAACAGGTAACCGTAACTTCTCATCAAGGCATTCATCATCTCCTTTATTGTTCTATTTTTTCTTTCCAAAATTCCGTTTGATTGTGGCAAAGTGGGCGCTTGTTTGATGAATAATGTCATATTCCAAACATATTTTTCAAAATGCATTCATATTCGTCGCCCTATTACTCTTTATCATTTTGATCTTTTGTTAAGTTGTGTTTCAACTTCACTTTTTACATTACTTGAATGATTCAATCTTTGTCTTTAGTATTGAGTAAATAAATATAGCAGCAGAATAAAGACTACCATCAATAAAATTTATGAAACACTTCTTTTCCACCGCGAGATGGTATTGACTTCATGTCAAAATATCCGTAAGGAATTAAGTCTAAGGGACTTGAATTTCTTTCAACTGACTTATAGGGATGTTTAACATACTTAGACTCAACACATATTTTATATTTTATCATAGTATTCAAACATAGATAATAATTCCAAATTGACCATTTTACGCAATATTTTATAATTGACATGTTCCAAACGTGAATGCTATAAATTATCCGACTCAAGCAAGTAAGAAGAAGCTGAAATTTCATTGCTTTCAACAACTGAATGAGATCATTGAAAAGGCCCCCGCTAGGTAACATTTTCCTACATACCCTTATTCTTACTTATTATGACTTTATTTGAAAAACAAATCGCACTTAAACCCATTCTTGAAGAGAAGTGCAAAGAGAAACTAAGTTCTTCCCTGGGAGTTTCTCAAACATGACAAATATTACTTAGAGTCACCACTCGCTGGGTGTTATTTTTGTATATTTTCTCACATTCTTAATTCGTCAAGCACTTTTTCTATAAATATGATCTCATCTGTCCAAAAGAGGAGGCATAAGAAGAAAATGTGTATCTAACAACACGCATGCTCTAATGACTCAAAATAATCCTTCATTCCTTGGGGCTTCCCTTAAGCTGTACCTGCACAACATATACACAAATTATTAATCTCCATGGTTGTTTCAACCATGTTTGTTTGACCCTTTTTCTTCTCTTTTTTGGAGTACTATTATCTGTGCCAGCCTTTGTGTCCAGATTTGCCGCTTGTGGCGCTCTCCTTTAAATTTCTTCTGCTAGGATAACTTTGGTCTAGTTTTTGGATTATTTGAAGTAGTCTCACAATATTTTGCCCTTACGATTGTTGAGTTTCGCACCTTCCGTTCGACAACCTTATTATCACCGATTGAGACAATTAGATCTTCACGCCTCATCTCTTTCCCACTTGTGCTTCAAGTAATTCTTAAAGTCACTTCATAAATGCAGGTGTACTTTTTAATCATGTTCCGCAACTTGAAAAGTTTCATTGATGACCAACCTTCAACAAAAATTCACACGAGAACCATAATTAATACTTTGTAAAAACATTAATTCAAATTATACTTTCGCAGAGATCATGAATTATCACTTGCGTACTTTTGGACTTGTGTGATAACAAACTTGTTGTCTATCATCTTGTAGTATGAAAATTTGGTCAGAATTCACTTATTTAATTCGACATCCTCCGTCTTATACTTTTCTCCAAAGGCACTATAGAGTTTTTTAAAATCTTCACATTATTGTATATATTATACGATTATCCTTCACCCCGCTCAATACATAGTTCTTGCATAAGAAATTTGAGTGCTTCCAAGCCTCGCCTCACTAAGAAACGTTCATTCTCGAGAGTTGATTCCCGATAGCTGCACATCCTCCTTTGCCGAACTTTTTGCGTACTTAGTGTGGTTAGGTAGAAGAACATTTTCTGCAAACTCGCATTTAAAGTCTATGCCGATTTTTTTTGAGCTTTTCTACAAGAGCCGTGTTGGCACAATACGACTGCAGAAGACTAGATTGCTTGTGTAGGCAAGCATGAGGTCACTGTTCACGCCATATCTCATAATCAATGAGAATAAAAGTCAACAATCAATGAAGATTTTATTTCTTCAAATCGAAAAACTAGACAAATAAATAAACTGAATAATTGGTGAATTTTTTTATATATCTTCAAACCGAGTTATAAATCGAATAGAAAATCTCAAGATTTTAATCTCCAACAATGGAGTAGAAACCAGAAAATTTTAGTCTCCGTAACTAGAAAAGTGATGAACACAGAACAAATTAAATACCTTAAGCTTGCTGTCTTTTTTGTGTTCAAACTAGAAAGAAAATAAAAAGAATAAATATCCAAAATCACATAATTCACCTGCGGTGTTCTTGGCAATTTTAATCCTCTCACCGTACTTTAGGTTTAGGATTACTTTCTCCTAATATAAATGATATAGTTAATGGCGTAGCAGGACCTCAAGTGCTAGAAACTTTGCCGAACTCTAAGGACAAAGAACAACCACAAAAGACACAATTTTTTATTTGTTCAAAAATAACGTTGCACGTTTGGGAATCATGCCAAAAATGAAGGCAAAAAGTCTTTATTTATAGCCCAAAAAATGAACAGAAGTGGTGTGAAAACACTATTTAGGAGTTATGGGATATGCTTCTAAATATAACCACAAGAGTTTTCCTCTCCGCAACCAATGAGGGACAAAATTCACTTTATAAAAGGCAACTTTTCACTTCCCTCCATTTTATTCCCACCATTTCCCAATTCACACCAATACTTAGCTCACTTAACTCCAAAAGGAGACTGCTTTCTTTTTGTTCATTAACAATTTCATCTTCTAAAGCTCACCTAGTATATAAGACTATAATGTGGTCATAAATTTTTTGCCCTTTTTTATTTGCTTTAATTATTGTTATAATCAACTTATTGTTATCTTTATTATTATCATTATAACATTGTTTGTCTAAACTCCGCAATACCCACTGATCTTACAAGTTGCCGTCCATACTCTTTGTTCAACCCGAACTATTGCTTTCCTTCGAAGAATCCCATTTGGCTCTTGAAAAGTAAATCTAAAATTCAACTAGCATAATATAAAGCTGAACCTATTGATCTGCAATTTGGCCACTTCAGGATCAGTGCTTGCCTCAGTGATACTGGTGGCGGTACAAGTCATGCCAGTAGTTTTGATGAATCAAGGGGAGAGCTGACAGACAATGGAAGTAGGTACTTTTCATCTTGCTGCACCTCTCCAAAATTTTCTGATGGACACGCGAAGGACGTATGTCACAAAATCTCGAAGGCATCCCCATAAGCCAGTTGTGAACCAAATCTTGCTGCGAGTAGTCTTAGCATTTTATCCGGTTAGTGCAAGCATGAATATAGTGAACCTGAAGGCCAAGACTCGTTTATGCACATTATGCTTCTAGTTTTAAGAATTATATCTTCTTACATTCATTTTCTCCTACTTTAATTACAGCTAAAAGAGGAACAATCTGTGATGGGTGGAGATGATGCAGAGGTTTATGAACCACCTGAGATAGAAAGTGATGATGATTCCAGACACGTTGATTGGGGAGGTATATATTAGTGATCTATATAGTGTTTATGGTTTCATTGCTGCCATATTTCATTGCTACCATTTCATTAGTAAAGTCTAAACAGTGCTGGCTTAATGAATTACCAAATTCATAAATTTTAGCCCTGAACTGAATGCAATACCATCTTCAAGCCTTTGGCTTCCATCTGAATCATCATTGTTTGTTATTCATTTTCTTTAGCTGGTTCCTTGTAAAAGAGAACTTCGACTGTCTGCTTTTTCTGATAAGTATTTCGCAACTTTTCTCACAGTTGGAAGGCCTAGTGGATGAGAACTATACCCAATCTATGATGATCTTGCTACGCTTGGATATTTAAGAAAATGGTTATTTGGGTGATGACTTGACAAAGACACAACAAATTCGATGCGGATGAAATTGAGGAATAGGAGAAAAGAGAACACAGAAAAGCTCACAAGTAAAAGTGAAATTTTGTTCAAGAACTTGCTTCAGTTTTTCAATTGGTTAAATATCTCTTACAGGCCCCCTCTTCATCTGTAAAGTCATCCAATCATTGGTTTTTTGAGCTTTGTACTCAAATGTTGGAATGGAGCACTCTCTCTTTGTAAATAAATGAGGCATCCAGACATATTATGAGAATTCACTAGTAGAAAGACAAATGAAGCGAATAAGAGAAAACAATTAGACTTTCTGATTATTTCTTTTTAAAATCGAGAAATCCTGAGGGGCCAACAGCAATGGCGTACCCCTTCAAAGTCGAAACTAAATGAGTAATGATTTTGTTATGTTTTTATTCTTTACAACTTAAATATCAAGCTTCCGTGTTTGCTATAATCGAACGCGCAGCTCTGTCTGCCATGGGATTCTTAACTACCCGGGAATCCCATGAATATGCGTCACTCACACATCACGTACGAAAAAATGGAGTGATTTAGCACCAAATCAGGGTAATAAATGTGTAGCCAACGACTATGATATATATGCAATAGAGGAATAATATTCTTGTAATGTTATTGACAAGACTGTAGACACAAAGTTATCATGGGTCTGCCTCATAAATAAAGAGCTGAGTCATGTGTGCTGCCGAATTTAGGCTTTGAACTGGCAAGGGAAAGAAGACAAAAGACAGGGAGATGAGAAAGCAGGCAAAAAAGAACAAGTGTTACGTTAAAAGCTAACTGTTTGACTCGTAGATGACGGGGGAAAGGGAATGAAGAGGAAAATACTTTCCCCCAATGCTCAAGACTGGGGAAACGAATGTGAAGGGGCAATGAGAAAGCATACAATTTCCTCTCTGCTTTGAACAAACGAAGTAAAGATTTTTATGCTTTTCTTTAACGGGAAAAAGGAAGAAATTACAAGATAGAGAATCGAATCTTCACCAACAAGAATAAAAGTTCGATAACCAACCAACCGAGCTACTCAGATCCCCCACTTTCCTCCTCTCCATTTTCCTTCCAACCCAAAGGTGCTAAATTTACAACCCATGTCATTTCCAGCCTGTTTTCTCGTCTAAATAGCTAGCACTATCCAGATAACACCTGCACGCTCCACCTTTAGATTCATAAAAACATTGTGACACAGAAGGTAATCAACGCCCCAAAACTTTTCTTCAGCACCACATCATCTTGCATTCTTTCAGTTTGTATGCATGTCTCCTTCTCTGAAGGACAATTTAAGCAGCATTTTCCTTTATGTACTAGTTTTTTACTGCTGAAATGTTATCATTTCTGCAAAATGAGCATACTCACGCTGTTTCCCAAGCCATAAACTAATTGTACCAGAGTCAAAGGATGTCAAAGCTGTTTTATTTTCACAGGTTTAGAACCAACTTCTCAGAAGCTGAATTTCTTAAATAATCAACCAGTGGAATAGTAGCTAACTTCTGTCTAGACACACCCCTTTTGATTAAAGGTGTTAACCAAGATATTGCCTCTTCACTACGATCTAACTTGAGTAATCCATCAATTAAGAGCTCATACACAGACATATCTGTGACGAATCCTCTCTTCTCCATCAATGCAAGTATGATAACAGCTCTCTATCATTCCGTTGAAGTGCACAGGCAATTAAGGTGTTGAACATACTTCCATCCAACTCAACTCCCTGGCCTACCATTTTATCTACGAGCTCTTTCTCTGCATTTACCTGTCCAACATCACAAAGACCTTTTACCAAAACAGAATATGTATCAACATTTGGGCAGATGTCTTTCTCAACCATCTGCCTGAACAATGAAAGTGCCCTTTCCATACTCCCTAGCCTGCAATATCCCTAATCATCAAATTATACAAATGGATATCCACCTTAAAACCCTTGATACATTTCAAAATCAATCTTTCTGCATCATCAATCTTCCCACTACTCAAAAATCCATCCACCAAAAAATTGTAAGTATCGGCATTTAAATCGACCTGTTCCCTGCTCATCAACGCCAAAATGTTGTTCATTTCATCAAAATTCCATCTCTTAGCACAAGTATCCACCAAGGTATTACATGTAATAATATTAGGCTTCAATTCTTTTTAGACAACATCTCCTCCACCAATTCTAGCCTTCTTTATCTCCCCACTTCAGCACAACCCATCTACCATAACTGTCAAAGAAAATACTGAAACCTGAATACCTGATTCAATCATCTAAGCAAAGCAATGTGATCTGACCACACTTCAAAAGCTTAATTAAATGAACAGTACAGGTTCTCTCGTTAATCTCAATTGCATTTAGTCTCATATACATGAAAATCTCCAAAGCCTCTTGAAATTTTCATTATCAGATAAAGCTTTTAAGAAGTAAATTGAAATATTTTTGAAGCAAACTTTTGATGGAACATTGTGATTCTCAAAGTAGAAAAGCTACAACAGCAAAGGGGCACCTGAAAGTTCAATGCTTTAAGGATCAAAGAAGGAACATTCTGATTATCAAAAGAAGCTGCTTTTAACAGTAAAAGGATACCTTAAAGTTTCAATCTTTGGGACTAAAACCAAAAGCTTCTCAGCATCTTCAAAGTGTCTTTCTTTGACAAGCCTGCAAACAAGAGTCAAGTGGGTTTCAAACAATTAATCTTGGAAAGTAATCAAAGATTGATTAAGCAGAAGGAAATTGAAGAAGTCGAGGCATTTAGGTGTGTTGATATGAGGGTCAGATAAAATTAGGTGAACCAAACTGGGACTGAGGCTGGAGAGAACAGTAATGGGAATAGAGGTGCATGGGATCGGAGACTGAAACTAAGGGGTTTAGCACTGTATTGATAATGGTGTCTGCAATTTTGGCTTAGGATGAAGATGGGGTTTGGGATTTGCCATCTTTTGAGAGTTCTGAGGTTTTGGAGCACCTTTTGGAGTGACATTGTTGATTTGGGAAATTGAGAGATTGATTTGAGTTGTTAATGGTGGTTTTTTTTTTTGTTTCAACTTTCTTTGGATTGGGCTGACATAAACAAAAGAGAAAATGGATGTTAGATGGTTAGGGGCTTTCAGCTGAAGTATGACATATTAGTGGACAAAGTTGATAGAGCATTCCATATAGGCCTAGCCCATCTCTTAAATGGGCAAGAGATGGATCATTTTTTTTCTTGTATGAAGTGCGTTAGGTAGGGATGAAAACGTTTTTCATTGAAAATGTTCTTAAATGAAAAATCAATTACTTATTTTTCTCAGTATTGGTTAGGTATAAACATTATGAGTATAGTTCATGTGCTCAAATACATGCGATTGTACAAGTAATATAGGATTTTTCGATTCAAATATTGTACCCATAGAGACTTGTTGTGTTAACTATTTACTAAATTAAACTAATGTTAATTATCTATTCAAGTGATAAATTCCAAAAGTTATTCTTCCGAACTAAATAAACCTAAGAAAAAAATAATGACAAGAATAATCCTAAGAAGAGCGCATTTTTACGTAATCAATGAGATACACCGATCTAGGGCTATGGATTCGCTAGCAATCTCAAGTGAGTAATCACTTGAACCGACTCGATTTTCTATCTAAGTTATTAGTTGCAGATTGATATCATTTTGTTGTGCATCTTGTCGATACTCGACTATCCCTAACACCTGTTTCCGTGGTTGTCATATGATAGTGAAGTGCATGTATATTTTTTCTGTATCAATTGAGCAAGACTAAAGAGTATATTTCTATCGTCATTGGCGAAAATATTCCCATTCATGAGGTTTACTTAATGCTCTACTTATTCTAATTACACTTGTAATTTCCTCTTTCAAGTCCTTAACGAATCATAAATAGTGTTTAACTATTTTGTCAAATAATCAAACAATTAAGATCAAAGAATAAATGTACTTCACACGAGGCGTAGCACGACGATAACTATCTTAACAAGTCAAGTAAAGTTTATGCAACAAGAATCATACAACTACCATAATTGTAGAACGAGAAGTTTAGCTCAACATAAGCACGGAGGAATTACAACAAACCATCTAAAGAAAAATTTTAAAATAAATAATATAGAAAAAATGATAAATCAAAATTCTCTTCGGCCTCCACAACGGCTTTTAGCTCTTCGTGTCAAAAATTCGCTTAACTAAATCGTTCTAAAGTGTATTTATAAAGTATGGGAAGACTTGGACTTTTTAAAAATCCAACTTCAAATCGATCGATACTGGGTTCTCACACACCCTTGCGACGCAAGGGGTGACACAACAGTTAAAAGTTGTCCTCCTATCGAGATTCTTTATGCCATCCTCGTGCCAACCTCTTGGTTGCAAATCTTGGTGGCTCAACCGGCTTCCACTTGGCCATTTTCCTCGCTTCTTTTCATGAAACTTTGCGACATTGATTCTTTCTTGATCATTTTTTTTCTCATTTCTGCTCTTTTTTCACTCTTTTGTTTAACTTCAAATCTCTCAAATCATAAGTACATATCAAAACATACCAATATAAATATGATCCATAGAATTTATACTCAAAGATACGATAAAAAATATTAAAATGTGAGATAAATAAATGACTAAATATATGTATTTTTTGGTGAAACACACAAGCCTTTCAAACCACCAGCTAGCCTACTACCAAGAGGGTAGGCATATGATTGTTGTCTGGCAAAAGAAAAATTGTTCATTGGTACAATTTCGTATTACAAGGGTAGAGAGAGCTCCCGAGATTTCTAATCCATTTTGATTCGAATTTTAAAAGTTCAAGACTTCCTAGCTCTATAAACACTCTTACCCATATTTATGAAGAGAGGGATGAAATTATATCTTAGAGAAAAGGCAAGATGAGTTTCTCTTGCTACTTTTTCCTTATTGTCGATTCATTCTACACTCATGAATTCTTATCATCTTTTGAAGATTATGACTAGCTAAACTTTATAGCTCTAGAATTTGGCATAAAATTGAAAGTTAAATATTGATTATTTATATTTATTAAGCTTTCCACTATTGAGTTATTTATTCTTCTGTAATAATTATTTGATTATTTGACGAAATAGTTAAGCATTATATATGACTCATTAATTGAACTTGAAAAGAAAATTGCAAGGGAAATAAGAAGGAATAGGGTTTTTCTGAACCTTATATGGAAAGGGAAAGATTCGCTAATGTGGATAGTAATATACCCATTAGCCCCGCTTTAGTTGATATAGACGAAATTTTACGTGCACTTCACTATTATCCGACGATCATAGAAATATTAGCGTTAGAGGTAGTTAAGTAGACTTAGAGTTGTCGGAAAGATGCTCAATTAAGTGATATCAACCTCAACTAGTAACCTTTAAAAGTAAATAAATATAACGATTTGATAACTAACCGTATTTCGACTCGGATCTTTTTTATAGTCATCTAACCCCGTTGAGAACGTGAAAGTGATATTGGCTCATGAAGTAGTATTGAAGAGGTTTCCCTCGTGTTAAATTCTCACCAGCCTAACCTGGAGAACGCCGTAAAAGGTTATCGTGGAAGCCTAATATCACGTAATTTTCAGTTGAAAGAAGGTACAAGATAATATGCAAAAATTGTGCGTATCGTGATACAAAAACCATATGAAGATCCACATAAGCACTTAGTCACATTCATCGAGCTTAATGAGAATTTTCACTATTAGAATATCTCAAACGAGTATGTGAAGACGACACTCTTTCCTTCTCACTAATTGGAGAAACAAGGGAATGACTACGAGCGAGCCTCAGATCTATCACCTCTTGGCAGATTTTTTGTCAAATAAATTCTCAACAGATTTTTTCTCTTCAAGAAGAATATAAGAGTAGAGAGGAAGATCTTAGGTTCATACAGAAAGATAGAGAGTTTTGGTTCAGGCTTGGGAGCTTATATAAAGGCTATCTAAGAGATTGTTCGAATCATACGCAACCTAAAGGAATTATCGTCATAACTTTATTGAAGGACTCGAGGAATGAGTCTAATATTGTTGATGTTATAGCTCAAGGGAAAGTTTCATTCAAGAGCTATAATGAAATTGAGGCTAAGTGTTAAATTTGATATCTCTGTAGTCAAGACTATCTAGAGTCGAAAGTAGCGTCCACCACTTAAAAGGACTAGGTATGTTGGGAGGCTGATGGTGCCACGCCCATACATTCAGATATTGGTCAGCTTGTAAACGCTATATAGACAAGTTGGTAGTTGCACTACAAGTTCAACAAGTTACACTGTATTCAAACAATTGTGAACTTTTGAGAAGGATCACGCATACGAGTTGCCATTAAATTAAGAATCTATACATTATGTAGGGCAATAGAACAAAGGTTTTAGTAACCAAGGCAATCACTTTGGCAGCAATTATAATCAGACTACAAAGAGCCAAGCATGGGTAGAAATCAATGGTAGACAAACTTTTCAAATAGCCTCCACATCATAGAAGCTGAAATTTCTGAGGAGACGAAACAAATATGGCAAAACAACAAAGTAGGTTGTAGCTCAGTAACAATAGGTTGCAACCTTGTGAAGCAAGACGTCATAAAATGAAATGTAGGTGTCTATACACGAGATGGAGAGACAAACGGGCCGATTGGGCTTCTTTGTAGCATGCTGGGAGCCGCAGTACCTTACCTAATGATACAGAGCCTAATCCGAAGTAGGTAATGGTCAAATCCTTGAGAAGTGGAAAAAAAAAGATGGGAAATTATTGGAGATGATATTGTCAACATGGTTAAGGTTATTCTAAGTGGACAATAACTTCCTTGTGGATTTTTTTCACTAAGACGTACCTTGTCATGCTCCTAAAATGGACAATCCCCACCTTTTTTCTCTGACATGTGCCTATCAATTTGAGTAATGTGACTCAAAAGATAATTTCTAAAGTCCAAATGACAAACTCTCTAGGATCATCCCTGTAATCATTTCTCGGAATCAAAGTGGCTTTGCAAATATAAATCCATCGAGAAAATGTCCTTCTTGCTCAAGTAGATTACCCATAATATTAGGAAGTACACAAAGGTGGTAATTTCATTATTAAATTAGACATGAACAATGTATATGATAGATTATCTTTGAATTTCTTATGTATAGTAATGAGGAGGATGGGTTTTTCTAAATATTTGATCATGATAATTTGGAACCTCTCTCTAATTCTGTACTCTATTATTATTAATGGGAGAAGATATGGATTCTTCTAATTCCACAAGAGAGCAAAACAGAGAGACCCTATATCTCCCTTTCTTTCATTAGAGATGGAAGTTTTAACTAGATTACTTGATAACTTATTTGAAAACTTAGATTCATGCTTTAATATGCAACCAAACGGACCTAAGATAAATCATTTATCTTATGTTGATAACATAATTATCTTCTATGCATAAACATATACATTAGTTATCAAAAACTCGAGATAACTTATCAACAAGGTCAAAAGTTATTTCTTGATGGCTGATAATACATCTATGAAGAGGAGAAATTTGTGGCTAAACTTCTGAAATTCCAAGAGAAAAAATTTCCTATAACATATCTTGGATGTCTCCTATTTGCTAGAAGAAAGATGGTCTATTTTTTTTCAGAGACATGATTACTAGAATCGCTCAAAGAATAGGCAATTGGCATAACAAACTTCCGCCTACTAGAGGCGCACTGTTCTTATCAAACATGTTTTGAATGTCATGCCAATGCATCTTCTTTTCATATGTCAAACCCCAAGAACCACTATCCAACAAATTTAAAAGGCCTTTGCCGATATCTTTATGTTCCTCGTAGGGCAAAATTAAATATCATCGGGTCCGTGGGGATGAGCTCAGAATCCCACACTTGGAAGCGGAGGAATAGGAGTGAGAGCTCGCAAGATATAATGTGATGCTTTTGCAGCAAATCTATGGTGGATATTAGAACCAAGTCTACTTTATGGACAAGTTTTATGCGCATGCAAAATACTCAAAGAGTCCATCCTATGTAAGGAAGTGGAACTACCCCAATCTCATAATTGGAGAAGAATGATTAATAATGCATATATAGTGGATCATTTGATTTTATGAAAATTCACTGCAATTCTAATTTTTTTGGGGATAATTGCTTAGGTATGCTTGCACTTTGGAGAGGCAACCACTTCTGACAAAACTCAAGTTAATGAATATGTTGAGGAAGGAAGATGGAACACTACTAAACTTCTACAAATTCTCTCTCTCCACAAGGTACCACAAATTAAATTTATAATTTAACTTTCTCCATCTCAAAGTTCGATAATTTGGATTGATTTACCGATGAGAGATATAAGTTATAGCTCATTGAACAACATTAGAAAATTTCACAATATCGCTTTGTCAACAGATGATCTAGTTAGCACAAGAAATGCCCTCCAAAATCTCTTTTCTTCTTATGGAGAATTTAAAATATAGAGTGGTCGATGATATTCTTAAAAGA
The DNA here is from genome assembly GCA_018107945.1 of Datura stramonium. NCBI lineage: Eukaryota > Viridiplantae > Streptophyta > Magnoliopsida > Solanales > Solanaceae > Datura > Datura stramonium. The sequence goes on along the minus strand of JACEIK010001788.1, from coordinate 219,164 downwards.
TTATGGTTTGTTTCGATTGCGTGCCTAAACACATAATAATGCGTTTACAGATATTTTCGACTCAAAATTTGAAAAGTGTATGCGTATGTTCTCAAGTGTCCATTATGTAAATAAGTTAACACTTAAATTATGTCACTTCATTTAATAATAAGGGATTTTTATAAGAATATACCGTCCAATATAAGATATTACATTCACATAGCCCATATTTTAATATTACAATCTACATAGTCTCTCTTTTTTTCGAGCACAATGCTTATACAATATTACATAATTTACCGTACTACTATATAAACCTTTGTATAAAAGTGTATAAGATGTGCTTATAAACACTTTTACATTGTTATATAAAATGATACAAATTTTATACAAAAATTTTGTTAGATTTTCTATGAATCTCAACTATGAAACTCCATTCAAAATGGGTCAATTTTTTTTTAAATACCTTTAAATTTTAACCACAATTTCAAAATGACATCACCGATGAACCATCATTATCAATTTGTTAAAATTCCGACAAATGCAAACCCATCATGAAGCTTTCAAATTTTAAGAACCCAACAATTAAGTTTTAAATTTTTATAATTTAATTCATCCAACGATGCTACTTAAATACATTTTATGTAATAATGTATTTATAAAAATTTACATATATTATTTTAAAATAATATTAAATTTATATGTAATATCTACGAATCTAAATATTAAAATTATGAAAGAAGAGGGAAAAAACATAAGAAAGAAGATGCATAAAGAAGAAAAAGAAAAAGCATAAGAAGATTAAAAGGTAGTAGAAGACAAAGGAAAGAAGAAGAAAAGGAAAGAGGCATTGAAAAGAAAAAAAGACCTGAAGGAGAAATAAGCAATAAATATGATTTGTTAAAAATTAATTTAAAAGAAAATTAAAAATGATTAAAAAGGTAATAATGGGTAATTATATCAATAGTAATTATTATATAAAGTAATTTTTCTTAATAATATGCATTAATCTCAATAAATCATAAAACTTTAGATTTGTTTCAATTGATGCCGATGATATGTATAATTAAATGAGACATATTTATTTGATTATTTGAGAATACGTACAAGATAATTTTTTTAAATATAAATTAAAAATGCCAAATAAAAATATTTTATCATATACTTACGTGCACAATTGAAATATGTCATAAATCATGTGTATCTAAATAAAATTAAATTTATTAGTAAATTTAAGAAATTATCAATATATTCAACCAATTTCATTATCATACACTAAACAATTCAGGGTAGCTTGATTGGTCATATAAATGAAAATAATCCCAAAATAAACTACATAAGAAATATGATATTTGGCTGTCTATATAACAAAAAATAATTTCCATATGTAATATATGTAGTGTTTACTTGACAATATTAAATACAAAAAGTTGCAAAAATATAGCCAAAACATATATGTATAAGATATGAAGAATCCATGTAGGATGCGGAATAATAATTTTTGTACTGCAATATATAGATAAGATTAAATATAGACAAATGTCATTAGCAATTTATATTATTAATTTAACACATAACAATTTTCACATAACACAATTTATGGCATAAACATTTTCTACATTATATAGCCCGTCAAATCTCTCGCTTATAGTGACAAATATTTATGTAAAAAATTTATGGTTGCTATATTGAAATGATGTTATATATGTATACGACATTTGACGTTTAGATCTCATTTAACTATTTTAAATAAAAGTACAAATTGTTTAATAATTTTGTGTACCAAATAACGTATTTATTAACCAATTTAGCCAAAAATTTTTTTAAAAACGTGAATGAAAAAAAGGCAAACACCAAGAATCTTTCCTTGTAAAGTTAAGTGACCATAACCGGTGGGCATTATTTTAATATATATTGGGAGTGTTCGTACTTCAAATTTACTACAAGGCATTTACATTAATAATCATTACTACATAAGTATTTTAATATTTATTTTTATAAATAATATATTTCCTTATAAAATATTATCGCAGACAACATTTTCGTGGGATACGATGCTATATAAATGTTTTTCAGAAAGTTTGCACTCTATATCAACGCCACGCCGCTTATAAATAGAATGTTATTGTAGAAAAGTAAAATATAATATAAAAATCAATTTCGTTTTAAATGGCACGTTATAATAAAATACTGTTATAATGAGTTTTAATGGTAGTTTATTTTACAATTTTGTCTGTGACCCAAACAACCCCTTGCCATAGATTGCTCAATTAGGGTTTTTGTTAGGATGACAAGTGAAACTACAAGTCATAAAAGGGACAAAAAGTATGGGCCAATCCTAATTTCCAAAAAGAAAATATTACATAAAGCTCTAAAACCTCTGAGAAGAAAGTGGACTCACCATTATATATACCCTAATCCACTATTGGTATCTCTATGCTACCATTCTCTCCATCTCTCTATCCATATCCCCACCCCCCACCCCACCCCCTCAAAAATAGCTTAAACTACATATTAATTTTAGATCTATGCAGGCTTCCTTCTATGTTTTATGATTTACTACTTCTTGATCTATTGAAATTAATATGACACTTATTTATCTTTCACAAGGACAAGAAGTTTTGATATACCACCGTTGTCTGATTCTTTTTTTTTTTCCTCTTGGGGAACTATAGAATCTTGTTTGCAGTGATTTTGATCAATCTTAAATTTGTAGTGTTTATGGTTGGTGACCATGGATCAAGTGATACAAATGTTGTTTGCAGCTGTAGCATCATCAAGATTCACATGCAAAAGGGCTAGTTGGTGAGACGATGACAGTGGCGGATCTAGAGTTCTACTTCAGATTATACTAAATATAAAGAATTTGATGACTCTAAATTTTGGATTTGCTGTTGGACAATGAAATGAGATGGCCATGGCCATGGCTTTTTGAAAACCGAGAATCTTGATGATGCTGCATCGCACAAACGGCTAACTAATTACTAACCCTAGTTATCAGGTTATACTTCCTTATTTTCCACCTTGCAAAACAAAGAGAAGCTCTGTCATGGCAATTGGAAGTACTGCTTGTTCGGAAAATGATTTTCTAAAATTTTTATAATTTTTTAATTTTACGATCTTTTATCGAGATTTTCATTTACATATTTGAAATATCATTATCTGAAAGGCAAAATCTCATTTTTCTATTTGTCTATTTATATCCTCTTGAGTAAGATGATGATTTCTCCTATTTCATCTTACTCCTATTGTTATATCTTTCCTATTTTTTGGCTTAAACATCAAAACTGTATAAAATCTATTTTAACTTAAAAACACATAAAATAAGTCAATCCAAACAAGCTCTATATCCTCCGAGTAAGATGATGATTCCCTCCTATTTAATCTTAATTCTATTGTTAATCTTTTGAGTGCACAATTTTTATTTTATTTTTGTCAGGTGAGTATCTTGTACTTATTGTAAGTCTCAAGCTATATTTTTATGTCTTTCTTGTTGTCATGGTTTCTATACATGGCTTATTAAGGGAAACTTGTTTCCTATGCAGAGTTTTAATCAAGGCTTTTAACTCAATAATTCTTTGATTAAGTGAATAAAAACCATTATTTCAGCTCTACATTCTAATTTGTAAACTTCAATTCTCTATTTTTAAATTCTAGTTGAAATTAATAATCCAAATTAAAAGACAAACACTTTTTAAAAGAATTGTATATCTGTACTATATCTTACAGATAGATTCATTTTTACTTTTATCCAGCTACTGCTGAATGAAGACTGATGGAAATGACCTTGCAGTTGCTGATGAATGATGACAGCACAGATCTGTGATTATTCTCTGGGCCAGTTGTTTTTATGCTAATGGTAAAAAGAATAGCTCATGCATTAAAAACTCTCGCCACGTACGGGTCGGGCCAGTTTTTTTATGCTAATGGTATCTCTATAAATTTCTTTTTTTTCTCCTCCTTTAGTCATGGGGTTTAATGATACACACACATATTAAAACTCAATAGTACAATGAAGTTCGAGTTCCATGTTTCTTTGCCTTCTAAATGGAAATTAAAAGGGTACTAAAAAAGATTCAAAACAAAATTGATTATCTAATGGACATTTCTTCCATCTGATTTTAAAAAAAAAAAAAAATTTAATTACTAACTGGGGACTGCTGCTTTTGGTTTATGTGATTTTTGAGTGTACATAAATTCATGGGTGCATGTCACGCTGTCATTTCCTTGTTGGGTTTTGCACAAAGTTTTTATTAGGGTTACGAAAGAAAAACACATTTAGTGATTTAATTTTTTTTTTGAGATTTTTATTTGAAGTATTCATTATTTGTTTTTCGCTCTTAAATTGCGACCTCAAACATTTATCAAAACACACATCAACTATCAAGGCTGCTCACTTCTTCTATAATCGAACGATTCAGTAGAAATGTGCTCAACGAAATCCCATTTTATAATTCAATTATAAAACTCAAAAAAATTGGCGATATTTTAAACGTATTTTCCACCTTTCAATCATTTTATTAGTCATTGCTATCCATTTAGGTTCTATTACTTATTTTAGAATTTTCATTGGTTTTGTCAAACTCATTTGTGTTTAGTCTAAATTCAGTCCCTTCTGAGCAGGTGACCAATTAGTGGTAATAACAGAGTGTCTTGAATTTAGAGTCAATTTGGTTCTTCCTCTTTATGTATGTGTCAATGTTCTTTTACATATGCTGACATGTATATAGTCCGAGCTAGACAATAGATTCTGCCGACCAACTACTTATACTTATAATGTCATTTTGGCTCAAATAAAAGCTATTCCGGTATAAATTATTTTTAAATTTAGTTATTTTGGGATTGTTATCTTATCTTCTCACATGGTAATAAAGAACAAATAGTCTGAGACTTATTTTTTAATGAGTTTATTTCACGCTGATTGAGACGAAATCTTAAAATAAATTATTCAGGGTTTAATTATCCTAGTATTGTTATCCCACCTTAAATGTATGATAAAAATAATATTATAATCAGATATTTTATTCCAATTAAATGTGGGATAAACTCATCCAAAAGTTAATCTTATGACTATTTATCTTTTTGTCCCTCATTAAAAATGAAAATAACTAAACTCAAAATAATTTATTTCAAAAATAACTTATTTCCCAATCAAACGATCTCTTGGTAGACTTATTCTGTGGAAGGCTAATGTATGTCCGAATTCCATTCGTTGAAAAGTTACGAGACATATATAAGATTAGATTTATTATATATACAGAGAGATTGATAGATATTAAATCTCTTCAACTCCTTGATGTATTTAATATTTTTATATTTTAAAGTCTTTTATGTAAAAATTTTGACATCTATCACTACTTTGAGATACATTTTGTACCGGTTGTAGATGTTGGAGCACTTTATTGGTTCAATCAAACCAAATATATTATACATGAAACATAAATTTAAATGCGAAAACATTTTTTTAATATTATTTTCTCCTCCGTTTCAAAATAATTGGGCGATATTTTTTAAAAAAAATTACCTATTCTTAAAAAGTATAAAATGTATTTACCATAATCACCCTTAATAAATATCTTGAAAATAATGTAACTTCGCATTTTCAAGCATAAATCTCTCTCCATTTAAATAAGGGTAAAATTTAAGAACACCATTAGTGTCTTCTTGATTAGGTAAAACACCATTTATTAGACAACAAACTTTAAAACTAAAATACTCACTTATTTTAAAACTGGTAGCATTTTCAACTCATAATTTTAAATGTACAACAATTTTAGTGTTAAAAGAAAATTAAAAGACAGATTCACCTCAAATATAAATTCTGAATCCTCTTGTGTTACTATTGACCCTACCCTTCATGCACTTTCTCTATCTCAATTTAAAAGATAATAATATTTTTAATTTTATTTTTGCCTAATGAAATAATTTATCGACATATATATTTTATATTTTTCCTTAAATTTTTTATCCAGAACAGTATCTCTCTCCTCTGCTGTTATATTCAGTGAACCAATTATTCTAACTTTTAAATAATAGGGACCCAAAAAGCTCGCAATAATGTCTCTATTTTCCACATCATGATCATTAATGACAATGACTGCCTGTGGATTTTTGTTTGTGTGCCAAACAGCTCATACCTTACAGTTTGGATTCTCAAATCAAATAACTGAAACCTGCAAATTCGATGTTAGACAACAGAATTCAGAACTGTTAACTTTATTCTTCAAAATTAGGAAACTCACTAATTTTCATTTGGATTTAGATATTGAATGACTTTGCTAGTAACATCCTAGTCCTAAAATGGCACACAGCAGCCGAGTTCACGGGCAGGCAGAACACACACACAAGTTGCATGCTTAAAATGACCCAATTTGCGCAGCATACTCATATTTGGCGCGACCTAATATTCCCCATAATATCTTATAAAAAGTATTTTTCTAATGGTACTTATCCAACATGACACAAGCCAAATCTCGATTGTGGAAAAATATAGTGATTCATGAGATTACGTTGAAGAGATTCAACTGATTTCCTCCTTCAAAATTATAATGTGAAATTATAAGATTAAGAATTAAAATTAAATTTTTAAAAAATTGTAAAATTAGTGATAAATTAATGATCAAACTCCTTAAATTTTTTGGGTTTTTAATCGGTGCATGTGTACAAATGAAATAACAAAAGGTTTATTTATTATTCAGCTTAGCTTTAAAAAAATATTTATTACCCCCGTAGAGTATGAATATGTTATTGGAAATCCGCTCATAATATAGACATCATTTTTGTTGTTATCCCGCATATATATGTCAAAATTATAATTATAGATTGCATTTAAACATAAAGAATTGATATATATGTACAAGTCATAAATATAATTGAATTTCTTTATAACTCAATAAATATTAGTAAAACTCTAACCTATAACTATTGGCAAGTTATTGCCAAAGGACAAGAAAAGATATTCCAATAGTTACAACTTTTTTGTATGATAATTTAGGATTTAAGATTTTAATCCTTAATTTAAATTGTATACATAAGAATTTTAATAGTAATATTTTTAACTCCTTGCAAAAAGAAAGAGTTGCGATAATAACACAAAAATAATTTTTCTAAATTTTTAACTTTAATCAGAATCGGCAAAATCTTGTATAATGAATAAATACGTATGTGTATACATGAAGAAAAAATGCATATATAATTAATAAATGTATTTAGATGATGTATATTGATATAATTTGATCCTAAATATATATTATTTGTATTAGGGAATGTATACATAACGTGTGTAGTGAATATATATTTTAAATATACATAAAAATTATTGCATATCTATTCTCCTAGTAATGTAGTAATGGTTTTTTATATAATTTGGGATTTAAGATTTCAATCCCTAATTTAAATTGTATACATAAGAAATTTTAACCGTATGTACACATAAAAAATTACGTATGTATATATGAGAAAAATGCAAATTATGTGTATTTAGATGATGTCTATTGTTATAATTTGATTCTAAATATACATTATTTGTATTGGGATATGTATACAAAACGGTGTAGTGAATATATATTCTTAGTATACATAAAAATTAATGCTTATCTATTCTAGTAATGTATACGGGTTTTTTTGGCGATAATTTGGGATTTAAGATTTCAATCCCTAATTTAAATTGGCTACATAAAAATTTTTAACCGTATGTACACATAAAATTTACGTATGTATATGAGAAAAAATGCAAATTATATGTATTTAGATGATGTCTATTGTTATAATTTGATTCTAAATATATTATTTTTTGTGTTAGAGTATATATACATAATATGTGTTGTGTATATATATTTGGTATATGAAAAATTAGGGAAGAAGAAAGAAATAGAATATTTCTAAGAGAGAGAAGAAGGAGAAAGAATGAAAATAATCGGGAATAAAGACACCCAAAAATATCCTGATTTTACTCTAATTTTTTAGGATAAATATATTTCATCACCAAAAATTTGCTAGTGCAATATTAAAAAAAGATAAAACAACCGTCAATTTTCAATGTAAAAGGTAAAATTCCTTTCCAATTTTTTATATATAAACTGCTCCACTTTTTACTCAACTTTTGAAGACATTAAATGACATACTTTATCCAGTAATTATTAAAAAAATTATTATATATCAAATAATTAAAAATATTTTTAATTTATTAAATTAATTAATTGCATAAAATTAAAATAATCATTAATTTTCTTTTGAAGATTCAAGGGTTTCATCAAGATATTGAATTTGGTGTTTTTAATTAAAAAAAAACAACGGTCAATTTTCAATAAAAAGTAAAGTTAATAAAATATTTAAAAAACGAACATACACATAAAAAATTTTAAAATACAAAAAAAATAAAAAAAATAAAAAAAATAAAAAAAATAAAAAAAATAAAAAATATCAAATAATTAAAAATAAACTATTTTATACCAATTTAAGAAGAGAATTAACATACTGTATCAATTTTTCTTAGACATACATACATTTCTTTAGAAATCTAAATTCTCGAATGTCTCACCATTGAAAAATTACCTCCACAAGTAATAACAAGAGTTCTTAATTTTTCATTCAGCATGGCATATTTTATGTCACTTGTTTAATACCAGTAGAATTAATACTATTGTTTATTTTACAAGTATGTGTGTTCTAACCCAGAACGTGCATCAAAGATGTATATATATAACTATTAGAAAATACGGGATTAGCTATAAAATTTATTGGTAATTTTTATTGGCTTATCGCTAAATTCTTTTAGCTAATTAAATTTTTTATAATCTATATAGCCAAATAGGATTAGCATAGGATTTTCACTGTTTAGCTATAAAAAGAATTCACCGCTAATTCCTTATTTTCAAATGGTACGTGTAGCTAGAAGTGAGCAAAATGTGTGGAATATTATGATATTATGCAGGTAATGACGATGTCCAGTTATGAACTAAACCAAATATTTCCATAAGAACCAAAACCTATTTCAGTAGTTGGCTGGCTTGTTTTGATGTTTTTAATTCAAATGTAAAGTTTGCAAATTTATTTTTAAAAAAACAGAAAAACTAAAAAAAATAAAAAAAATAAAAAAAATTTTATATTAAATATTTAAATTACGGTTTATTTCAATTAAACGCCTGAACGCATGATAAAGTATTCTTATTAGACACTTTAGTTCAAATTTTGAAAAAAAAAATTTGCACATTTTTTCAAACATTGATTAGATAGTTAAATTAATTTACATAAAATATGTTCATCTCCTTAATTATACAATAATCGCTTCAATTGAAATAAGCTTAAGATTTTATGACTTATTGAGATTAATGTGTGTATATAATTAAAGGAGGTGACATATTTAATGGTCATCTTATCTATGTAATGGGCATTTGAGAACAACACGCAAAATTTCGAAATTTTTAACCAAAATTCTAATACAAACCACTTTATCATATGTTTAGGTGCTCAATCGAGGGTTATCAATGTACTAAAGACTTTAATTTTTGAAGAAATATTGTAAAATAGACCTTTAAAGAGTAAGTACAATATATCAAAAGATGAAAATATACACAATAGATAAAGAGAGATAAGATGATAGCTTTTTTATTTCTTCAAGTATTTCTCAAGTCTTTCAAGTGTCTTTCAAATGTATACAATGAGAACTCTTATGTCTCTATTTATAGTGTTACATAGAGGCATACTAAGTGTTAGTTATAAACTTGACATTAACCATGAAGGTTACGGGAGAAGATCAAATAGAAGGTTATGGATGGAGTTAATATCATAAAAGTGAGGAGTAGTGAAGGATTTATTTATAAAGTAGTGGACATCCATAATTATTAGTTTCATAACACTCTCCCTTGGATGTCCATACCTGACAGATAACTGGGCCATAAAATTTTATTAGAAAAATCCCAAAGGGAAAAAATTCTATGAAGAAAAGAGTACAAATATCTTTTAATATGCATTGTTTGTCATTTCATTAGAAACCTTGCTAGAAAAATCTAGTGGGATAAAAACTTGGCTAAGAAAAAAAGAGCGTGACACGTATTTGACTCCCTTGATGAAAACATCACATTAATATTCGGAGGTGACACATTGCAATCTTGTATACATTTTGTTGAAGCTCATGTTTGAAAAAGAACTTTGGCTAAATTACTTTATTTTGTATTCTCCGATATATTCTTCAGCTCCGCTGAGATACGCAAGTGCAGTATCATTTTTATATAATATTGTAATCTCCTTCTCAAAGAAATGTTGACCAACTTATTTTATAAGTGACTAGTATCTTGACCTCGACTTAAATGAGCACACACCGATCGCCTTGTAGAATTTGATAATATGACAAGACTGGTCACATGAAAATAGATTGTTTGAAAAAAAAATTCATGTAATATCCTGCATTTGTATAGCCAATAAAACATAAGTGCACCAATTGCAATAAGACATTGTACTTTTCATCCGATTCAAATTAAACTTTCTTTAGATTAAGCGATCTCACAATCATTTGGGTACTCAAGGTAACCGCTTAAAACCTTTTTAAATTCTTTATGATTTTCACATAAATTTCATTGTCTATCTAAACATGAAAATAATTTCATTACATGCATATCAAGCTTTTTCTTAATGTATTGGTCGTGACTTGTAACAACCTCAAAATAATTGCATCCACCATAGAAGGACTCCTCCATATAATAATGCCAGATCTCTTACGAAAATATTTATGCTACTTGCCAATATAAGTCAGACTTTTATATTTTACGGTTTTATTTCACCATTCACACAAGAATTCATTTATATCCTATTGACGTATACCTTATGCTATTAGCATAAGTTGTAATTTTTTATGTCTTACAGTTTTATTTTTTATTTCATCTTTCGCACAAGAATTTATTTATATCCATTGGCATTATACCTTGAGGTCTTTCGACTACAAGTTTAAAATTTTACTTTTTCAAGTGAAACCAATACTTGAATTGATGTATTTTTATTTAGCCAATCATTTATCTGTCCATACTATTTGATAAATTTGAATTCAAGATCCTCATCACCATTTATAATGTTGAGCGCTACATTATATCAAAAATACCATCGACGGTCATTTTGATATCAATTTCAATATGACATAATTATTGAGATCTATTCATTTTTCATCATTTTCGTGTACTCCAATCCTTAGGTTTGCGAAGTATTACACGCTCTTTTGTTACTTTACCATTATTCTGACCATCTTGATCATTTGCTTCTATTCCTTTAAGGAGTTTTTATCTTTGAAATTGATTGATCTATCACTTCTTCATGCTTTCATAGACTTGTCCTTCAAGGACTCTAATTTATCGGAGCATTTGCAAATGGATTATAATATAGGTGAACAAATATATATAATAATGATTTGCAATATTTTACACGAATTATTGCTTGAATTTTAAGTTTGCATTTATTTTTGAGGATCTAGATAATTCATACCACACATATAATTTTCTACCGCTAATTATTTTCCCTCTTGATTAAGTTAGAAAATTGACATTTATCCTCAACCTCATTTGGGGACTCATCTTTATGCATTGTAGTGGAGCAATTGAACTCATACCGCACATTCAAATTTTTAGATGAGAATTATTTAGTTCTTGACCTTTAACCAATTGTGATAGGAGAACCTTATGTCTTGATGTATACAAGTACTACTATATTTTAAACAATACATTTCATATTAAATTTTTTTGGGAGATTTATTCTCATAACCAACAATTTAACTATAATTGGAGGCATACAATTTCTACCAAACCAACTTTGAATATAAAAACAAACATTATAAACATAATTTTATAATGTGAAATCAAGGTTCCTTAGTTTAAGAATTAGAAATAATCTTGCAAAAATCAAAATTGTTAGTTGATATCAAAACACATGTGACCATATCATAGATGCATCTATTAAAAATCATATATAATAATAAATGGTCCACGTATGTGAATTGACCCATATCATCTTTTTTATATGTTTCAAAATTCAGAAATACATGAATTCCAACCTAGTTGATATAAAGAATAATTTATCACAAGAACAAGCAAAGCACATTAGATTTCGTGAAGAACTTTTGATTTCTTGAATATATAACTACATAAATTTTTTTATTTTCATATTATCACATTTGAACTGAAACGATAGGATAATCATGCCAACTATAGGAGCCAAATCTTTTATTATTAATACGTGTGATTCTATCTCCATAGCCATATTTGTATACTACAAACAAGAGAAAGAGATGGGTAACCTTTCCATATAAATATTTTATAATGCCTTCATTGTAGTAATATGAAAATATTAAATCTTCCCATAATTTATAGTCTCAATATAATTCATTTTTGATCAATTTTTTTAAATTTAATAGTTTGAGACTTACTAATATACCAATATTATAAATAATTTTATTTCTCCGTAGTAACATAGACACATGCTGATTTGGCAAGTTAACAAGACAAACTGTGGGTAAGATGGATACATAGTTACTATGTTAGAAACCAAACTGTTGATATCATGGTGATACCAAAGGTGCTAGCTCGATGGTGTGGAAAATACCAAGGCTCAAGAATATCTTAACACATTCAAGGTTTTCTGTGGAGTAAACATAAGATGATCAGAGAGATATACCTCAAGCTACTTGGTGACTTACCAAAGGTACCATGGAAGAGTATGATATGCCGTAATCAAGCTATACCTAAAGAATTTTCACCTTATGGTTACAAGTACAAGGTAGAGTTCTAACAATCGAGCAGATCGTCAACTAGATCCTTATGTACTCTATGCAAGAGCTGCTATGAATCCATAAATCACCTATTTGCTGAATGCTCCTTCACCGTGTTAGTTTGGGTTATACTAATGCAATGGATCAATGTTAGTTTCACCGCTTCGAAATGGAAAATAATGCAAAGAATGGGATTTTACGTAAGATTAAAGGCGTAAAAACCCAATGGCCTCAATGATCAAGATGTTGCGGCTAATCGACTTTATACATGAAACTTGATTGAAAGGAACATTAAATTTTTTTAGAAACTCGAGAACAAAGAGCTACTTATAGCTAAAGGAATTGCATGTTTATGTTGTAGTAGAGCTTCAGTGTGCAAAATTTTTGCTAGCTAGTTATAGATTTTGAGTATAAAATCCCCAGTTTGTTATTGTCTCAGACGAGCCGGACGTGTATGACTCCAACACGCTCGTAAAGTTCAATTTTGGTGATTAATAAAATTACTAATTACTAAAAATAAATAACTAGTCTCAACAGTCTCCAAAATCAATAAGATAGTCTGCAACATATTCTCAAGGACCATAATAGTCTGCCGACTAACTATTAATCAGGTGAAATATTGTGCTAAGATCCACCCATGTATCCAACTCCTTCTCGTATACGCCTTAAATGATATGTGAACTAAGTATTTAAACCGAAAATGATAAAATGCGCACTTCATGCAAACAAACTATCTCCTAGATATATATTTGGCTAACTTATCTAAATTATAAGTAATTTAAAACCAAAATATAAAATGTGTTGATTTGGTTAATCATTCACACAACCCAAATAACATTAAACTTTCCTAAGATCTGTGAAAATCTCACAATGAAGTCAATAACACCGCTTTCACTTCCACTCGCTTATAAGCATCCTCTGAAATACATCACCCGATTTTTGGTACTTATACTTCAATTCGTTACAATTCTAAACACCGAGACATATGCTTAACTATGTCCCTCTTCATCCGACATCACCAATCTTGCCATATGCTAGACAATTTACATATAGAATCTTGCGTATTTGAAATATCAAGTCTTACAAAAAGTTTGCCAAAGATTGAGCGTTTGTTTCAAAAGGACATTCCCCTACTTGCAACAAATGTGCTAGGTTGCCTATGCTCACTGTCATACTCAAGGAATCGCTAACACATTGACTTTGGATATGTGATAAAAATAGTCATTCCATAATCTTTGAGCAACTCAACTTCTCTGCCTCAAATTAAGAGCTCTCTGATTGAATATGTACTAAAGGTTGTGATGATCCTTGAATATCTCAAAATATACGCTATGGTTTTCTGCCTTTCGCATCAAAACACAACCACCTTCAATGAGAAAACCACTACTACCAACTCCGTGATCATGAATGGGGTAGTTCTTCTCATGCACCTTTAACTATCGTAGCGCATATGTTATGACCTTGCTTTTATACATCAAAACTCAACCAACTCCAATCCGAGAAGTATTTCAATATACCTAAAGATCTCTCCTCCACCTGCAAAGACAAAATAAGAGTTGTAGTCAACAAAGTCTTAAACATTTGGATGCTTGCCCCACACTCATTCAAACACTTGAAAACAACACTCTTCTAAGTCAATTTTGTCAAGGATACGCAATAGATAAAAATCCCTCCACGAAGCATCGTAGTATCCTCTGTGCCTACGAAACTCCAAATCTTTTATAAGTGATGGGTGGGCCTAGACAATTTCTAACTACCTCAATCTTATTAGGATCTATCATCATGATAACAACTTAGATACCATATGTCCCAACCACAAAGTTGAGATAAGTCTCACACATCAAAACCTTAGCATAAAGTTGCGTATCTCGTAGCTCCAAAGCACAATCCTCAAATATTTCGTGATCCTCCCTACCACGGAATATATTAATATGTCATATATAAAGACAATAACAAAAGAATCTAAATAAGGTCTAATATTCATGAGATCAAATTCATAAATGTTATTGGGGCATTGGTCATCCCAAACGACATAATCACAAACCCATAATGGCCATAACGAGTCTTGAAAGTTGTATTAAGGATATCCTCTCGCCAAATCCTCAATTAATGGTAACCCACCTTAAGTTAATCTTTAGAAAAGATTAACTTTTCCAAATCGGTCAAACAACTCATTGGTGCAAGGTATAGAATGTTTCATTATTGATTGTCACCTTGTTCAACCTGATTTGGTACTTCTGATACACACACATCCGCATAAAACCATCTTTCTTTTCTCACAAAAAGCACACGAGCACCCAACAGGAGACCCTACCAGAACCCCTTGATGAATAAATCTTATAATTAATTAACTTTATTGGTGACATTTGGCATGACTAATAGAAATGGTTGCATAATCGGCTCCAAATCAATATCAAAATCTATATCACAATCAAGTGGAATACCCATAAGATTAATGAAACACCTCTAGAAACCCTCTCACCGTTGGTATCGACTTTAGTGAACGCTTCCGACACTTAGTATCTCCAATGTAGGGAAAAAATAAGTCAAACACTTCTTTTTCAACCATCCATTGGGTCTAAGAAACACATACCCTCTGATAGTAATTAAGAGCACCCTTATACTTAATCTAGATTGTCCAACATAGATAAGGTAACGGCCTTGGCATGACACCAAGATTGCATGATACGTAGATAGCCAAGCCATGCCCAAATCCAACCATATCAAAAATCACCAAATCTACCCAAGTGTCGTACCCACCACCAACCACACAAGACCAATAAACTTGATCCACAACAAACAAAATAGCCGATAGGAGTAGAAACACAAGTAGGTAAAGCAAGAGAATCACATAGCATGTCCAAGCTAAGCAAAGTATGGAGACACATAAGAGTAAGTAGATCCTAGATAAAATAATACAAAGAGTCGGTCGATGGGCGCTGAACCGTATACTAGAAAAATCTATTATGCCCAAATCTAATTTTTACCATCTATAACTCGTTTGAACCCCTTAGGACATGAACCGAATATGTAATTAACTTTAAAACATGATTATAAAACTAATGGAACACTTAAAACACCAATTTGAGGCCATTTAAGCATTTTGTTGACCATGTTCCATCCTTAACTTTAAATTAACTAGTATACAACTCGAGGGTACGAATCACTCTCAATCCTTTCAAGAATTGCTCAAATCATCTAACTAAGTCATAAATCATATTTTCGGATTCTATTGAAAATATTCAATTACGATTTCAAGTTTGCTTACCCATTTTGTTGACTTTGGTCAAACTTCAACTTTTCACCACTACTTTCTTATCCATACACATCCATTGCCTAAGATACTATGTCATTCATCCTCGTAATTTATAAATTATGGCTATAATCTATGGGAAGGGTCTTTTAGTAGAAAGGGACTCGAACACTCAAAATGAGTCAATGGGCCATTACACTTTATTTCTCCAAAATGAGGGTCAATATCTATCAGTAATTGTGGTAGCCCGGCAGAATGATAAGAGTCACACTAGGAACTCTAAAATTTTGTATAAAATCGCCAATATTTTGAGACGAGAAGAAGAATCCTAGTTTTTTTGTATAAAATTACCAACTAACCTAGAATCTATGATGAAATTAGAGCTTAATTGGAAAAATAAAGCAAAAGAGAAGGTTTAGAGGCACAAACCACGGTTTAGAGAGGACTAAGCATGATCATAGAATGAAGAGACCAAATTTTGATTTTTACATATTACCCATCAGATTTTTACAAATAACTTGTTTACACTTTTACCCCAAAAATTATTAAACCCCTTTAAGTTTTTTACCTATTTTTAGTTCTTTATTTCTACATAGGTGGGAAATATATTTTCATGAGGAGTGCCACATGACACACACTTTCTTTAAAAAAAAAAAATGAGGTGTACCACACACACCATCAATATTTTATCTAGGTGTGTTCTAACATATAGATAGTACACTTAAGTAGTAAAAAAATGATAAATAATTAAGATGTCGATGGAACATAGACCTGAAGTACTATGCAATTATTTGATGATTTGATAACGTAAGGAGGAACCCGATGAGGGCGGTGTTCCTGGTTCTGAGGTCAACCTTCACAGCTGTAAAGTTGTCGTTATCACGCAGCGTTAACCGCGCACCCTATCTCTTTATCTAACGCTCCAAGTGAACTCATCTCTCTCAAAGTACTCCACATATATTTAACATCAAAAATATGCATACCTAATGGAATCGATATTTGCGAACTCCGTGAAGGACCAGATGTTGTTGTTTCCTATTCTCGTGAATCAACCTTTACAGCTTGTAAAAGTTAGTTTTACAACCTGCACGCCTTATCATAAAGAGCAGTTACAAAGCAGGGGAATGCATCACTGCCCCAACTCTTGTCCAATTGTCAAAGAATTCACTCTCTCTCATCCTCTCATATACATTGAACAAGACAAGATGAAATTGTGAGTTTTGCAAAAATAAATATATTGGTCTTCATCTATATCAGCAGCCGCCGATCTTCACAAGACAAACCGCAACAATCCTAAGAATTTGTTCCTTATCGAGAGTTATGTCTTGTGTTCCCCAAGTTGTTGAGTCTTCGCCTTTTCGGCTTAACATTGTAAACCTACTCCTCTTTTTGAGAAGCTTTTGTTGGTCATTCTTTTTTATGTATTGAATCATTTGTGGAGGGCCAGAGTTATCCATAGTTGTCTTTAGTCATTGGAGTTATTACAAAGGGCTTATAATAGAGTTATTGTAAGGGGAAGGAATTTAGAGTTTAATTGCTAGGTTGCAATAGATTGTAATATAAAATATTTTCCGATTGTTTAGTGGAGTTTGGGAAATTCTACTAGGGTAGATCATGGTTTTACTTCCTCAGTAAGTAAAAGCAGGTTTTCATGTAAACATCTTCAGGTTATTTACCTTTTGTTCTTAACCACAACTGTGTGAGAAACCCGATTCTCTATATTATTCACGGACTCACACAAATTATTAATTAGTATCAAAGGTTCTTTCTAAAAGGTTAACACCTAAAAAGGATCTACTAAATGGTTGCTCCACCGAACTCAGCAGCGGAGTCTCTACCGCTAGACCACCCGCATTCAACGACAACTCAAGACCTATGAGTTAAAGAAGCAACAAGATCCTGAGATGGGGGAGTCAAAGAAGGAGAAGATCTCGGTTCTTGAAGTTTCCACAGTGAGTCAAGTGAAGACGAATTATACATGACCTATCTTACTTGACGATTTCAAGAGATAAGGGGGAAAAATGGGATTTTTCTCAAGAAAGGAAACACAAGAAGTTATCTAAAGGAGAATGACTGTGTCACAAGTGTGGGATACCTGATACTATCAAAGAGGTCTCTTCACAAGCACACCTGCCATTATCAAAATAAAACCGAGAGGATATCCAAGAGAACTGTGTACATAAAGAGGTTCAAAAGAAGAATTATTGTCGGTAAGGTTGTGAAGCAAGTTATGGTTTCTAGGGGAAATCTCCATGAATTCAGGATGGAGACGATCAAGAAGACACATCTATGTCCCAAGCCAAGATGATGGACCTCAAAAAGAGCAATCCATATTCACACCAATGGCCAAAATCGGAGTGATTTAATGATGAGGAGAATGAGGTAAACTTTCTTGAAATTGAAAAGAATTTTCAAATCTTATTCTCAGAAGGAGCCGAGAGCCTGAAAAAGATTAATAGATTCATGTCACGAATTAATTAAAGAAAAGAAAACATTACCTGTTGAATTAGAGTAACTGAGGTGAAAAGAACTCTTTGGGAGATGAACTTACTAAGCTAATGGAAGTTAAGTCAAGGAAGCATCAAAATAAAATACTTTTCTAAATGATAAGTTAAAAAGTACTCTAAAAGTGAATCTAGAGGAAAGAAGGCCTCGTAGAGAAATTCGCTTGAACTAGAAAATGAACTTAAGAAAGTCAAGAAGAATCTCACCGCTCGCCTTGAGAAAATAAAGGGAACCTGGAGAGACCGATCAAAGTCAAGGATGACCTTGACAAAGTCACTCAGTGACTGGGTCCTCTCGCACTTGCTTCAGAATAAGAAGAATATTAGTTCTAGAGAAGACATTGGATTTCAAAGAACAAAGGCTCCCATGACCCTCATAGCAAATATGTGTCAAATTCATAACTGGGTTGTGCTTATCAGTGGTCGAACGACCACTACAAGGATACCAAGCAAGATAGAATTCTTTTTTGTTAAAAAGAATTTGAAGTTTGTTGAAGTGAGCTTTTAATAGTAGAGGGACCCGATACCCAAAGAAGAAAACTGCCCACTAGCATAGACCTCAGAGAAGTCTTATTCACCCTTTATATCATTCAGTGACCTAATGTAACACCTCAAAAGTTTCCTAGGTCGAATTAGGAAGTTACAACAAAAACAACAAGAAAATAATACCAGTAACTCAAATAACGAACCCTCAGTACGGTTCGTTGTAGGGTCCAATGGGTCGTTGAAAGTGCTTATGTTTCATGACTAGAGAGTTGTTAGAATGGGCTGTAACCTCGCGAGGGGGATTGTACGGACCGTGGGCTTGATTGAACCTGGCTGTTATTTGTGATCTTTGCCAGAGTTAAGAGAATTTTAAAGGAAGAATGGGGGAAACCAATGGACGGACCAACGGTCCGTTGTTTGTTACCACGGCCCGTTGGATGGGTCGCTGGTTCTGCCAGTTTGTTGAAAAACTTGGGCTAAGTTTGGAACCCTTCTAGGTACACGGATAGACCCGATGCCGGTGGAATTTATGAAATAAGGTGTTAAGATCATTCTCTAAGTATAAGAAGTGCATTGGATGCAAATTAAGGTCATAAGAACCCTAGCACAAAGTTGAATTGAGAGCGTCTTTACCGATTGAGGTTCATATAAGTTTTTACAAGGGTCAAATTCAAACGAGCATAAAGGTTCCACTTTACAAAATGTTTGATGGATTCAGCAGATCAAATTGAATCCCCTTTGAAGTCTTCTTTCCAACTCATCTGACCTTGCATCACTAGAGTTCGTATTAAAAAGTTATGAGTAGTTTAGTAAGCAGACGTGAAACAACGGAACCTCGAATGGGGTCATGAAAGTAACCAACCACCCATCCTCGTTGGTCGTTGGAACTACTCAGCTCCAGTCTTTTAAAGTTTGGGGGTATTTCTTGATAAACTCCTATGCTTCTAACTCCTAAATGACATCGTTTTGGGCTTCCTTAAGGTCAAATTAAAGGGATTAACCTAGCCTAATTCCTCACCCTCTCCAAAAGATCAATAGTTGGATTTTCTCTCAAGAAAGGAGCTAGTGGTTCTTCAACCTCTTCAAATCTTCTTGGAATCTTCACGGAAAGTCAAGGATCAGCCCAGGTATGTGAGGCTATGATATTGAGAGTTCCTTTCACTCTGCTCAAAACTCTTCTAATTTCCATGGTTTTCACTATAGATTCAAGTTCTTCATGATCCTATAAGGTTTATTCCAATTCTTGTGAAATTCTCTATGATCTATCTATGGGTCAATTTTTTTTATGTATCAAATCATGTTTTATGATCTAAGGGAAGATTTTATAAATTTTTATAATTAATTTATAGTTTCCTTCTAATTAAATTATGCCCAATTATGTAAGATTCATGAAAAGTCAAACTTAATGAAATTATGCCTAATTATGTAAGCTTCATGAAAAGTCAATTTTAAGGGTTCCATTATGATCTTGATCTTCTTAAGCCCTAAGTTATGATTTATGACTCTATGATATGATTACTCCTCAAATGCTCATCATGAATTTATGAGGTATCAAGTATATACATGTTTTACAAGTATGCATGAATTTCATAATTTACTTATTTATAACTTTTTGGCCAATTCATGGGCCCTTGTTCATGGCTAAACATGTATGTAAATGGGGATCAATGATGTTAATGTTTATTTAGACATGAATTTCATGAATGATGTTTATGATTTACAATGCAGCCGAATGTGTATGAGCCAGAGCAGTTGTCTAGCACGGTGCAGCCCTAGCTGTCAAAGAACTACGCCGTGTCTCATAACCACGTGCACCGTAGGTTCATATTGATAAATTACAATGATAATTATCCCTTTTTCGTGATATCACATATTGCACGCCCCTTGCCCTCGGCAAGTCGGACGACTCGCCCCACTTGAGGAGATAGTTGGGGCATCATGTAAGGCTCAACCATAATGGTACTTCCTATGACGAGTCCTCCCATTGTTCCGCATGTTTTTATGCATTGTTATGTTTATGTTACTTGGCCTGCTATGATTTATAAAGTTTCTCTTATGACTATGATGATGAATGGATTACGAATGTTTTGAAAACCTTGTGCCTTATGTTATATTGCGATATTTATGTTATGAAAGTATGTTGCTGTCCTACTCTTATGAGTTTTTAGGTATTTTAAATGTCCATTTTACTTATCTTGCATACTCTGGCATTTCTACGATCGACCGCATACTTATGTCAGATCATTTCATGATATAGGCTCCGATCTTCGACCCCCGGTGACCGGCCATTAGCTCGTTCCTGTGAGTTAACATCCATCTCATTACGAGTCCTCATCTGAGACCAATTGATATCATTTATCTTTTATATCTCAGCTTCAAAACTTGTCTAGAGTTAGTTAGCGGTGTTGTCCCATCAATCCACCGTTCATGATAGAGCCTTTCGACTATGTAGTATTCAATTGTCATGTATGGTGCTTTCCATGTTATGATATGATTATGTTTCCGCTATGTTGTCATGTTGGAGTATTCCAATTTATTGGATTGAGAAAGATGTATGTTCATGCCATGAGTCGACTTGTAGTCTTTCGGGGCTCCTTGTCCCGTGTCTCGATCCTGATCTATGTTCTGCCAAGTGACACCCAAGCCGATTTGGGTTCCTAAAGCTAGTCAATGGGTCTACTTGTAGGGTGAAGTGAGAGGAGGTAGTCAAAAATGATACACGGATAGTGGTTTCTCGAAGCGTATGACTGGTAGAATGGAAGATTTTCTCTCACTTAGAGCTCCTTCAAGAAGGAATGTATCCTTGAAAATAAAAAGAAGGGATAAATTTTCTGTGGAAAACGGGAGTTAAGCTCAAGTTGACTTATTCAGAGCATTTAGCTGCAAATATTTTACTCTAAATAGTGAATTTTCAACAAAAGAACTCAAAGTGTTGAATAAAGTTTGCATGAGATCATTGATGAATCAATGGAGAATGGTGATAAAATAATTCAAGAGAAGAAGTCGTTTCTCGCTCTAAGAAGAGAGGCAAGATCAAGTAATTAAAGAGGGACCCGTACCACATCGAGACGTCCTCCACCTGGACGAACATTTTGGGCGTAAAAATAGGAAAATATTCACAAGCATAAGGTCTTGGGGGTTGTGTGTTTGGACTTGATATTGTTGGTCAGTAAGGGATGCGGTGAGCTAATAGAAATGCCGAGGTTTCAAGGTCGGGAACACCCATTTGAATACCTGTAAAATAAAGTTGAGAATGGGGAGTTCTTTCAGCCCAAGAGAAAAGAGTGAAGTTTCAGAAGGAAAATGAATCCAACAAGTCAAATCAAGCCAGGTGATGACTCGCACTTCTCGCTCAATGCGTTAGAACCCGTATCACTTCGCTCCTTCTCGTAAGTTGAACATCGTGGATGTTTCACCAAGGATGTAGGAGCCTCGGTATGACCAATCGATAGAGTCAAGATCATTCATTAATACAAGTCTCAATTCCAGAACAAGGGGGATCTCATCCATTGAAAAATGTGATGTCCCCTTTAGATTCAGGAATTCAAACCCAATCCAAAGCTCGAAACATGTTTGTCTACTCGCTTTTTCTATTTTATAGAACCAAAGAACATCAAAAACGCCAAGGATTTAAGGACCGTATCACAACTATGCAACAAAACCTCATCGGGCTTGAGAAGAACGAAGTGAGGCACCTGGCACTCCAAGCCTGTTGACAGAACTATCATAAGGACCGCATCGGACAGAAATAAGTCGGATGAAAAAGGAAACATTACCATAAATAAGGCGGTGATGGTTGCTCAGTGGAAACAATCAAGAAAAGGGATAGGATTATGATGAGACCTTGCTCCAAACTTGCCAAAATAAAAGCCATTAGAATTCTTATCACTTTTGCATCTTACATGGAGTTTAAGTTGTTTCAATTTATGTGTGAAGAGTACATTTAAATGTCTATCTAAAGGAAGAAGTCTATGTCAAGCAAACCCGGGTTTGAAGATTATTAGCATCCCGCACATATGTTAAAGTTTGATAAAACTTGGTATGGGATCGCGTGCTCTAAGAGCTTGGTATAGAAGATTATCAAAATTTCTCCTTGGCATTGGCTTCAAAAGGAAGATTGATAATGTTTCCTCTTTTTCTTAAAGACAAAAGAGGGGGAGGAATCTGCCAATGGTTCGTATACGCTGGGTACCTTTTTGGTGCCACGATTGACTACTTATATGATGAATTTGCAAAGCTCATGGGAAGCAAGTTTGAAATGAACATGAATTGCAAGTGAAGAAGACGTCCAAAGGTATCATAATCACTAACAATAATACATCAAGGAGTTGCTTAAAGAGGTTTAATATAGAAAATGCTAAACCAGTCGATACTTGGAATGGAAACTCATACTGATTAGATGTCAGGAACTTGGTCCTCTGTAAATAAAACAAATATATCAAAAGTGTATTTGCCCCTACTCTACCCGATGGCTAGTAGGCATGGTATTGGGTGGCTCCACTGTATGTGTGCAATATTTCAGTTCTATCCAAAGGAATCTCTGCTCTGAAGGCTACCCAGAGAATTCTATGGTATCTCAAAGGAACCCCTGATTTGGTTCTATTCTACTCATATGAAGATAGTTTTGATTTGGTTGGGTATGTTGATATTGATGTTGATTATGCCTGATACTTGGTGGATGTAAAAGTATCTCTCGATGACTTATTTGCTTAGATCTCTCTTGATCCTGGGCTGGGGACCATGTAACAAAATTCAGCTTCTTTCCACCGTTGAAGCTAATGCACTATATGGAAAAGAATTCGAATAAAGGATCAGGTGGTAGACATTTTAACAAAGGCACTAAGCAAAATACTCTTGAATTCTACAGTTGGGGTTGATCAAGCATGCACCCTGACTTCTCACCAACATCTTTCTCATCTTTTGGCTATGATTGGATGACAGGTATATGTTGAAAGGTCATTTGGCAATGTCTAACTCAACTATAGGCTGTTAAAGGTGTATGCATGTATGGTTTCTTCACTACCAGTAAGGACGAGAACCTGGGCTTGATATTCTAAAGGATAGCGCCCAACTTTGTTACTTTCTACAAAGGAACTGCTACCTCTCACAGTTAGTATTTTCAACTATACCTTGAGTTTTTAAAGACTGCTATAAGTTCCATATCACTATGTTTTCCCTACCTTTTTTAAAATAGTGTTGTGTCTGAGACATTTCCTACTTGCCTCATTTTATTTCCGACACGACACGTCGTACCCGATCCCCTACCTTAAAATCTTCACGCCACTCACCTCTTCTTATCTCTCTTGAACCGCAATTGCAATCTTATCTTCCTCATGTTCTTGTAAGAACTTTGTTTTTCAAAATGCATCCATCTATATTCTCCCCAAACCATTCCTCTCCTAATAGCCACACTCTTTTTACCACAACTATGGATGATCACAATTCCTCAGAGGGACGGAGGTAGATCTTGGAGAGACAAATGTTAATCTAAAAGGCAAGTGGAGGTTGAGACTGTGACAACTACAAAAGGACCTAGTAGAGATTTTGCTAAAGTGTTCAAAGGAAACTTAAGCCACCCTTAGTGACAACAGATGGAAACAACGACCCGCTGTTTCGTGTAACAGTCATCTTTTCCGTCCTTTTCGTGGATATCCGTGAGTTTGTTCAAATCTCTCCTAGTGTCAGCTGATTAAAACTAACGACTCGTTCCATCACACAGTCATTGTTCCCGGCCCGGTGGGTTAAAGTTCGTAACCTATTCGAATATAAAGTAGTGACAACGAGTGGTGAAACAACGACCCGTTGGTTCAACCAACGGTTTTTGTTACAACCGTCATGAGAATACAGAAGAGGAAATATGACCAGAAACAATCATCGCCACCAATGAATGACCTCAATCAACGATCATTGTGTGACCCGTTGATCCCGACGGCAGCAAACTTTTTCTTGGGGAATTTTTGTAACTTTTCATTATTTTAACTCCTAATCTACATTATGTTGGAGTACTTTTGTAGGGGATTAAGGGGGCCTAATCTATTTTCCTCCCTCACTTCTCACTTTTCTCTCAAACCAGTACGTAAAAGTTCAGGATCTTCCTCCCTGCCGGGAGTTAGGGCATTTATCCCTTATCGATTCTCCAACCAAAATTCTCAAGGATCTTTCAAATGTGCATGTGAGAATTCAATAAGGGGATTCATCCATCCTTGTGTCCCAAATTAATTTCAGAAAACTTTATAAATTCTATCCCTGCAGAAGATTTGAAGCTAGGGTTTACAATTAGATAAGAAACCACTTAAATCTTGTTAATTTCCTAAATTTACATGATTATTCCTGGGCTGAAATCCATTCCCTAGTTTCATTAATTCAACTTTGCTTTCTTAGTCTCGCATCTTTAGCATTATTCTTAGTAAAACTTGCATGATTTAGAACACGATAGAAATTCTATTTATTTTTTGCAAATTTTACTCAATCTTGAATGATTAGTATGTATTACCTTGAATAGAAGTTATATTTTAGTATATTCAGCCTCGTAGTCTCGGCCACTCAGTCTACTTAGTATTCTCCAGGAATGTCAACTGGGATTAGTTTGATCATTATCGCCTTTTGAGAAACTCAAAGAAACTCGCAGTATTAGTTTATCGCCTGTTAGATGTTCTTTAGACTGCTACGACACTTTCAGATAGCAGAGGCTCGACGAGTCTTAGAATATAATTTTTCGTGTCTCAGGACTCTCAAAACACTTCCAGATAAGTAGTTTTGACTTAAGTCTTAGGACATCGCTTTAGGAGCTATCAACACATAGGACACGCTTAGATTTTCGAAGTGGGAGTAGTTCTTAGTATCGAAAGCGTGCCGCTATTAGCTGCACTAAAAGTTCTCGTAACTATATTTCCACTATAGGTTATTAGCTCAAACAAGCTCCGTATAGTGATGACTCAGCTTAGCTACTATACTCCGGCAAGGTATGGTGGGTCTTCTCCGATGGGGGTATACATTGGACTCCACATTTAGCTCATGTGGGTTACATGTCGATTATAGTCTCTCCCACAACACGCACGTCGCTTTGCTTTTTTCATATTTAGTCTATTTTACAAGATTTCAGTGCAACTTACTATTACTTAGTATATATATGTTTTAGTTCCTTCGCACACTCGCATATCTGAAAGTATTGACGCATACTTTTATGCTATATCATTTTATCAAATGATCAGTAATTAAATTTCAAGACCACAACTAGCCCCCGGAAGCTGATCTCCGTGAGTTTCAATGGTGAGTCCTCATTCGCCGAGGGTTAGAGTCCCATCTTTATTGTTTGTTTTATTTTGTTTCAGACCTTATAGTTAGCCGGGGGCTTGTCCCGTAAACTCACGCTCTTTCATAGAAAGCTTTCTTAATAATATTTATGTATTAAATTTACTTTCGATTATTTCCCGCATTTTATCATTTATTCGCAGTACTATTTCTTTTATCACCTTCGCTTTCTTATGATTATTCTCACGATAAGTTTTTAGTAGGATATGCCCGACTAGGATTTGCTTGGGTTCACTCTTGTGATTTTAAGTACCGGTGGTCACGTCCGTAGTGGAAACTCTGCCGGACATAAGAAAACAAGTGGAAGACCTTGTCTTGGGAAAGGGACAAGCAAATTCAAAAAGCAATGTTCACCCGAGCACTCTAGAAGAGGAAAGTTTTTCCGTAAGGGGGTGTTGGAGTTCAATCCACGATCTCAAAGCCGGAACATGCACAACAATGTGCTACGCAGGAGGTTGATTATTTGTTTGCTGGTGGCTCAAAAGGAAGTTGAGATGACCCTATTGAAAGCTACACAAACGTCCAAGAAAAACAATTGGGAACTCCGGTGTGGTATTGATCTACAATGTGAAAATGCTCAACTTAAGGTTGAGCATACCGCACTAAAGAAACAACTCGGAGGAACCGATGCATCAAATATTACAGATCAAGATAAGCCAAATGAAAGAATTGACAAGCCGTTATCTAAGCTCTACCCGTCTTTCCTCCCGCTTTCCTTTCCTTTTTCCCCGTCCCTTCTTGTCTCTTGTTCCTCCTGAATGCCATCCTTGTTATTTCCTCATCTCCCGTTTGTAATAATGTGGTATTTCTAGTATTTATTTTTGATCCTCTTATGTGTATGATTGGACATACTAAATTGTTGATTTTATAAAACTGGCTACATTTCGATTATATGTAAACTTCGCTTTTTGCTCTTACTTGTGTATGCTTTTACTCATGTTAGTGTTTCCCCATCACCATGAGTTAACTTTTGCTTTATGTCTTATTCTTTCCTCATGTTAATGAACAATCATTTTAATGATGCCAAAAGGGGAGAGTACTATGTAAAGAGGGAACATCTATGGCTATGTGTAAGGGGAACATACTTAAGGGCTTCATTTAGGGGGAGCTATATGGGAATCTCGTTCATAGGGGGAACTTGGTTCATGAGTTTGTCATAATCAAAAAGGAGAAATAATTGATGAAGCATTACGTTCCTAGTTTTGATGATTCGACAAACCCGCTGAGGAACCGTGACACTTGTTTATGGGGGAACTTGCTTCATGTGATAATCATATAGATGAGAATCTGGTTCATGAGTTTATTATCATCAAAAAGGGAGAAATTGATGAAGCATAGGCATTAAAAATACTATGCCTTGTTGTGATGACTTGACAAAACCCGTTGAGAAATCGATATACTAGTATATGTGAGGAACAAGGAGGCAATAGTTGATTGACATACTAAATTGTTGATTTTATAAAATCAAGTTGCATTCTTGATTATATGTAAACTTCAGTTTTTGTTCTTACTTGTGTATGCTTTTACTCATGTTAGTGTTGCCCCCATCGACCATAAGTTAACTTTGCTTTATGTCTTATTCTTCCTCATGTTACGTATCAATCATTTTAATGATGCCAAAAATGGAAGATTGGGTGTAAGAGGGAACATCTATGCATACAAAGGGTAAGGGGAACATACTTTGGGCGGCTTCATTTAGGGAGAGCTATATGGGAATCTGGTTCATAGGGGGAACTTGGTTCATGAGTTTGTCATAATCAAAAAAGGGGAAATAATTGATGAAGTAATATCTTGGACTATTCCTAGTTTTGATGATTTGACAAACCTGTTGAGGAACCAGATACACTTGTTTGCAGGGGGAACTTGCTTCATGTGATAATCATATAGATGAGAATATGGTTCATGAGTTTATCATCATCAAAAAGGGAGAAATTGATGAAGCATAGACATTAAAATACTATGCCTTGTTGTGATGACTTGACAAACCTGTTGAGGAATCAGATATACTAGTATACAGGAGGAACAAGGATAAATAGTTTATGTGTTTGGGTGTAAGGGGGAACGTTGAACTTTTATGGGAAAAGGTGGAACTTGTGTTTAGAAGAAACCAGATAGGGATCTGGCTTGCAAGAGGAATGTAATCATATGTTTGTCATCATCAAAAAGGAAAAAATTAATGAAGCATAGACCTTGATGATTTGACAAACCTGATGAGGGATCAAGTTTCTTGGTCTCAAAGTCAACCTTCACAGCTGTAAAATTACTGCCACAACTGTAAATCTGCTACCACAGCAACAGTAGAACTGCTGCAGTCCCAACTCTTTATCCAACGTTCCAAGGAGCTCATCTCTCTCAAAATCCTCACATATATTGAACATCACAAGATGTATACTTGATGGAACCAGATACGAGAAACCTGGTGAGGACCAGATACGTCGTTGTTCCTTATATCCGTAGTCAACCTTTACTGCCACAGCCACTGCAGCAGAGCCACAACATAGTAGCAGATTGCTGTTGTCCTAGCTCTTGTCCAATGCTCAAAGACATCATTTCTCTCTTTCATCCTCTCATATATATTCAACAAGACAAGATGAAATTGTGAGTTTTGCAAAAATAAATATATTGGTCTTCAGCTGCATCTGCAAAGCCGCCGGATCTTCCACAAGACAAAGCTACAACAACTTGAAGAACTTGTTCTTTATCAAGAGTTATGCCTTCTGTTCTAGGTTGTTGAGTCTTTGTCTTTTTGCTCCTAATATTGTAAACCTACTCCTCTTTTTGAGAAGCTTTTGTAGGTCGTTTCTTTTTCTATATTGAATCATTTGTGGAGGGCTAGATGTTGAAGAATGAAAAAAGTCCCACATCAGTAGTTAAAGAGATGAGTGGACTCTTTATATGGACTTAGGCAATTCTTCCCTCACAAGCTAGCTTTTGGGATTGAGTTAGACTCAAGATTCATTTTTTTACATGGTATTAGAGCACGACCCATCTCACCCGAGTTGAAGAATGAAAGAGTCCCACATCGGTAGTTAAAGAGATGTGTGGACTTTTTATATGGACTTAGTCAATCCACTCTTTATATGGACTTAGACAATCCTCCCCTCACAAGGTAGCTTTTGAGGTTGAGTTAGACTCAAGATTCATTTCTTTACACTAGAATTAGGGCTTACAATAGAGTTATTGTAAGGAGAAGGGATTAAGAGCGGACTCACGCAAACTATAGCCAAATTCACATAGATAGTTAAGATGTGGTTTTGTCCATCGTGTCTATTTTAATTCAAGATTTGAAAGGTATCTTAAGTTAAATTCTCTCTCTTTTTTTTATTTTAAAAAAAAATATAATTATTACATAGAGGTAAGAGAATAAAAATGGGAGAGGGAACAATGGAACCTTTACCTTTACTAAGATTTAGTATTCAGTAGTTAAATTTTCTCATGTTACTTTAGTGGAGGGTTTTATTAATTTCTTGAAGCAATTCTATTTTTAAAGTAATCGGACATCATATTCTTTCCTTAAACATAATCCATTTGGAATTTTGAAAAGTTGATTCTTTAGATTCTAAGGCAGAATTTTCCAAGTAAGAAATTGTCATTAGGCTTCATTTCCTCCATAGCTATAAAATTCTTTTCCTACCTCTGTTTGTGCGTTTCAGACTCTTGTTTTCGCTCTCTTTTCTTCCTTTACCCGATCTCAGGTGAATATTGGTCCTTTTTTTTCGCTAAGGTTTTACAAAATTCTTGATTGGGTTTATTTTGGCTTGTTAATTAAAGTTTTAGTTTGTGTAAATCTCTTCAGAGTTTTGTCAGTTTAAGTTTTATTTGTTGGGTTTGTTGTATTTTTTCTTGCAGATGTATTTGCGGTTCATTTAGCATTTGATTATTATTCTTTGGCATTATCTTTTTCCAAGATGAGGGCTTTCTGGAAAAGTTGCAAATTGATCATTGAAGTGCCAAAGGGTAGCTGAATTAGGTATGTTTTAGACTTTTTGAAGGTATTTTATAATTCTCTGTTGATTAAGATATAAATTGCTTGGAGAATCTTGAATTACATATATAACATGGATGCATGTATTGCATAATCTATAAGTAACATGTTTAGTTTGTAGGAACTTGTCCATGACTTATTTCAGTCATCATATGTTTCTCAAAGAGGAGTGGATGGAGCTACAATAACAATAGTGTAAGTTATGAGCTTCCACTCCTGGGAAATTTATTCGATTTCTTGGTTTCTTGTTCCCTTAGAGAATAAGTGGTTCAATGAATTATTCAATTACCTATCCTTTAATCCTTCATTAGTTGAGATTTTCTTTATAAATCGTCTGTATTTCTATTCATTCCGGTTTATATAGGGAGAATTTTCCTCCGTCAACACACGTTCGTTAAAAATTCAGAGGATTTATTAAAGTTCCTATAGAGAAAAGTGGAATTTACCACAAAAATATTACTAAATCAAGCACCATCAATTTTGTATCTAGGAAAATCTTTGGCTAGTTGATCGAAGTGGGTAGCTTTCATGCGTTCCTAGATTTCTCATACTATAGGCTCTTAGCTTGGTTTCCCTTAAATCGAAGTGATGAGGTTAGAAAAGAGAAGTGTAGGGCCCCTACTAACTAAAGCTTGGACTCTTGTTCCGGTGTGAGCCTTGAAAGTGGCCGAAATTAGGCTATCAATATGAATTCCTTTAAATGGACCCTTCTTTGTTAATTACTCTTCTTAGGAGTAGCAAATTCCACTTAAGATCTAAAGATAGATAGAAAAGAATATTTTATTTTAAAAGCAACAATATTGTTACTTCTATTGGTTGTAGGATAGACTCATAGATCTTGGATCAGACATGGCAGAAAGGCATAAGCATTAAACTATGTGTAATTTGAATCCCCTTTTTTACCATACAATGTATTCTCACATCAACCTACCTCAATCCTCCTCCTTTATCGAGACTCGAGCCAACTATCCAAGACTCATGTAGGTGAAGTTAATTCTCTTGTTGAGGCTTTGGATCTTGCATTTAATTCTAGATCATTTTCATCAGAGGTCGGGTTGAATTAGATTCTAATTCAAATAACGCTCTTTGTCCACATAATCTTTCTGGTCTTGTTAAAGTTGGTGTGTAGTTGCTACCCATTGTTATGTATATTTCGGTGAGCTTGGTGTTAGTCTACCATCTGTTTGAAACACCTCTAGAATGATTACATGTGTCTTAAATTGCAGTTACGCTAAAAGTGTCCGTAATGGAATCCTGGGGCCACCTGGTGTTTTGCATGTTAGATAAATTTATTTTAATGGTTAAATTTGAGGAGAACGGAAGTAATATAACAGTACATAGTAGTCACTAGCATTGTCAGTATATGAACGTTTTTTGCATGCATCCGGATGTCTCCAAAACCAGTTGTCAATATTGGTAATATGTGTCTAATGAGCGGTGGCCTTTGAGACGTGTACACATATTACTCTGCATGAATACAGTGCCTCGGTAGCTACTTGAATATAAATATGGGTGATTGCCTACAGATCTTCTATCTTCAAGATATGGTTAGTGAGAAAACAACTTGGTGGTCAATTAAATGAGAGGTTGAGGTTTTCTGGGAGATCAAGATTTCAAGATTTTTGGTAAGCAAGTCTTTCACTAAGTTATCCACTTCCAGATAAGGTGAATTGGTTGAATTGTGATTTTCCGTTCTCTCATTTGAGCTTAATTTATGGTAGCTCAGATATTGCTTTTGTACATTTATGCTTTGTCATGGTAAAGAAAAATGAGCATTCAAAAGACTTTCTCAAGATAAAAGTTTTAGTTTCTTACCCTTATAATGATCAAACCTCTTTTTCTTAGTGTCAATTATATCAAACATTTCACGACAACAGAAAGTAGTTCTCCCACCAATTGGAAATAATCATTGATCCTTTAGTCTGGTGTGCATAAATCTGTAGATATGGAAGACAAAATGAGGATTTCTCCTTTTAGGTTGTTAAGGATTCCTAATTCTCATATTTCAGGTTCTCATATCTTGAACTTGTTTTCCAATAATATTTTGTAGCTTTGATTATCTACTAATATCAATCGCCAGAAAAGCTTCAACCTAGCTAGACTATGCATAATTATTTAATCAATGCTTTGATAGAGGTTCCTACCGTTCCTTTTGCAGTCCTAGTTTCCTTTCCCACTATTACCTGTTGTAAGACTACTCCTTCAATGATCACTATTTTTTCCGATGTAGACATGGTTGCCCATCTTTGTTTAGTGTTGAGGAGGAATGAAAATGGTTCAGTTGTGGTTTTTATAAAGAGTATTGTTAGCAAACCTCCTAAAATATAAGTAGTGATGGTACTTTGATCACTGCTAAGTGTGTAGGGTTGGAAACTCAGCCATGTCTGGCTTAGTCCCCTAAACAGAGAGTTAAGCCTGAGTCTGGCTTTCCAGGATCTACTCGGTTAATTCTAGCAACAGATGTCGCCATGTTATGGCAAAAGATGGTGCCATTGTCGATTTCAATAATGAGGTCAGCTTAGTGTTAATCATCTATTTAATTGCTGGATTGAAACAAACTTGTTGTGAGGTTTGTATTTTATTTAGCATAAGTTGGTGTATAAAAAAATAGTGGAGCTAGGCTCGATGAAACATCTCAGTCGAGCACAAGCTATTAGCATTAACTAATTTGTAAAGTGTAACAGGGAATATAGTCTAATTTATCTGAAATAATATATGTCTACTTTAAGATAATGTAATCCAATTAATGTCACTCAACAAAAATTCTCATTTTTCATTATCTTTTCACTATTCAAATTCATTTCTTCTATTTTTCTAATTCAACCACATTTGAAACTTTACCTGGACTTCTTATATTATGTCTTTCTGCATTTGGGCGATGAAATTATAGCTTTCTGAATTTTTTAAATTTATTAATTCTTAATCGTAATTAAATTTTGTTCTTAATTTGATCTTATTCGATTAGAGAGTATAATCAAGTGTCGTAGAGTTTGAATCATCAGTAGTCCCATAAAGAACCGAGAAACAAGGAGGCAGCCAAGGTATGGTTGGGTAATGTAGCAAAGTTGTTATTTGGGTATTGTGACAAAATTCAGTTCAATCTGTTACCAAGCCTACTTGTGTAAGCGTGCTTCTGGGTATTTCTCTTTCTCTTTTCCGTAGTTATTCTTCTTTTGATGATGATAAATGCTGATTAATGTGTTGTTAATGTCTCTCTATGAAAATGAGATTAGTGCTGATATATCATTGGAGGGGATATGTTAAAAAAGTTACAGATGGTTTGTTTTTAATCTTTATCTAAATATTGTTTCACTAACTGAAGAAAAGAGCTCAGATATAACACCTAAGGTGATGGAGCAAGAGTGGTCTCTTGTTTTGGTGGTGCTAAGAGAAGAGTATAGAAGCTAATTGGAAGAAGTAGACTTGGACTTTTTTTCTTTTCTACTAGATTTCTTTTGGGAGCTCGGAAAGAGAGAGGACCTCTTATGTGGGCATCATATTTGAAGGTGATGCTTACATTTTTCACATGAACTTCTTTCCTTTTTTCTTCACCTAAAAAAATAAAGAATTCATTGAAGCAGCTGCAGTTTCCATTTTCTCAAGAAAATAAAAGTTTAAACATTTTTACATTCTTTGAAGTGCTTAACAGGGAGTAGAGTATCTAAGGGCATGTGCGGAATGATATCATTTAGTTTTCTCATTAATGGAGATAATGATATTATCTTCTTTTGTTTGGTTTTTACCTTTTTAAATCAGAGAATTGGTAGTTGGTTTTCAAGGAGTTGGAGAGAGTTTCTCTTGCTCTTAGAACCTTTGGGTTTATGAATAGATTCTTGATAGAAGAACCTTGGGTTGAGAACAATTTGTTTGGAGGGGGTGGGTCTTAGTTTATCACTAAGAATATCCTTAATTATTAACCAACCCTGGCCTTTTGGAAGATTTGTGTATGATCACAAAGTTAGAAGCTAGTAGTTGTTGATATGTCTGATTTATTGCGAGCTTTTGGTGTGTCTGGAATAGTCCAATGTAGGTTAGGCCAGAGTATATGATATTTCAAAAAAAAAGAGCTTGACATGGGAGATTAAGAGTCCTTGAAGGAACTAATGGATAAGTGTTAGATGAAAAGAACATCAAGGCAAATTTAAGGGGTTAAGTGTTTGTTTTTTTTACCCCCTTCTTTCTTTGAAAATATTATGTTCTTTTATTGTTGTGTGATTTGGTGAAACCTGCTCCCACACACTCTCTTCTCTTTTTCTCTTCTCTCCCTCTCTCGTGGGTGCATGCACGCCATCTTGGCACATACATTAGGTACTAGGACCAACTTGTTTCCAATGAAAGTTATTCTCTCTTTGGTGTCAATGTGATTCAAATGTCAGCATTGAGAAATTGAATTTTAGCCAAGCACAGGTTTGCTACTTTCTATTTCCCCAACACTTGCATATACTACTCATTGTGTACTAAATTTTCTTGTCTGTCACGATTGAATTTGAATATAAAGCTTAATAGATTGTGAGTCTTGCTTCTTAGTTACATAACGATGATTTAGATCACCAAAAAGGATTTTCAGTAATGTCATACGGTTGAAAGACAATATCATTGAAGGGCATAATATTGGACCGCTCACCTGCACGTAAAGACATTGAATTAGTTTTCGGTGAAAGAGGTGGTGAAATGAAATGAATGAAGATATTTTCTCCAAATTAGTTGGTTGTTGCCTTGATGATGCTTTCGTTCAAGCTTGGCATGTTCTTGAGAATAGCTCTAGCTCTTTGTAAATCTTGCTTAAGGTGAGGGGTAGGGGTGAGTATAAATACAGAAGAATCGAAAAACCTGATTGAACCAAATTATTCAGTTTTTCAAGTCAGTATTAATTTTTTTAAAACTTTGATATTTCTGTTCGGTTCTCAATTTTACGGTCCTGTTTCTTCAGTTAACCGAACAACCGAAATTTTCGTTACATGAATCCAAAATATATTATATAATCCTATATATCTAGAGGCCCAAAACCTGGAGAAACTAATGCTCAAGTGCCCGACCATTAACACAAACCCATCCCTTCATTTCCTAAAGTCAAAACTCTTAACCCTAGCCTAAAGACATTTCTGATTTCTAGAGCATGAGTGAGGGGCTGAGGGGCTGAGATGGTGAAATGCCTGAGAGAGACTGAGGGCCTGCGGCTGAGAGGTGCATTCTCTGTTCCTTTCCTAATTGTTGCAACTGCCTTCAGGTCGGGGATTCTGCCACCTAGGAATTGGTTACAGCAACTCAAGTCCATGGTGCCTAGATGCCTGTTCTGTGTGAGAAGCCATCAGTAGATCTTGTCAAGGTTAGTAGGTTACTGAAGAGATGAAGTCATTCAATGCATATGGAAAACTACGTGGGGGGCGGACAGATGAGTGTCACATTGGTGCTAGGCTCAAGAGGGTTGCAGAGGCTGAGAAGGAGGATAAGAACTATTGAAGTTTATCCAGTTCATTTGCCTGTCCAATCTTTTTGAGTGCTAGTAAGTTGATTAGTGAGTTTTCTTTGAATTTTAGTTATAGCATTCAACGCCAGCTGAGTGCATTAACCAAAGAAAAAAAACTGAATCGAACCAAACCCAATTAGAAAAGCGAATAATCAGTCCAAACATGAAAGAACCAAACCGAATGCCCACCCCTACTAAAGGGATACATTATTCGGTTCTAGGTTTTGTAGGACTCGATTTGGGTATAAAAAGTTTTAACCACCACTACAAAACCAGAACTTTTGTCCTCTTAAATTGAAAGCATCACTGAATTAGTCGATTGTCTTCCATCTCATGTTCCAGGTATATCTGACATAATTTTCCTGCTATATTTCACTTAAATTGTTTTCCTTATCAGTTCTGTTTATGATATCTGTATTATTAGTATCTTGATGTTTGAGCTAATTTGCAGACATCATTTATCATTTGGTAAGCTTATCTTATGAGCTACATGGATTTTTTTTTTGAGCATTTCTATGCATATCTGCATTAATAATTGTAGAGAAGACATACCAATAGCTCCTGATTTTGTAGTATTTTGATTCATAATGACCCTTATGAGTTATAGACACGCTCCAATCGTCCCCCTGGAAGAATATGCGCATCTAAAAGATTTTTTGTGTTGTGCCTAATCGAGTAATTGATTCTATTTTTCTTGCTTACAAATTACAATAGAATATGTTTCATTTTCAGGTGAACTTAGGAAAGTTTTATCGGCTCAACTTTCATCTTATTAGCTAGACTGTGCTGTTTGTTTTTGAAGCAACATGAACCCCCCTCATCCATATGGTGAAAATCATGTAAGTCATATAAATTCTTTTAGTAACTGATAGCTCTGGTATCTTTTTGACCAAGTCTAAATCTAAGTTATGCACACAGGAGGAACCCACTGTCATGGGCTTTGAAGTTCCAAGATCACCTGATGCAAGTTACGACAATGTGTATTATGGGCATGTAAATGAAGGAAAGGAACCACCGATGGCACCGCCACATCTGCAACACACCTTGCTAAACCACCCAACAACGGGAGATCAATCAACATCCCTCCCATTGCCACAGAATGCGGTACTAAACCATCTGTATCTTGAGAACAGAGAAGTCCCGAGGTCAGTTGTAGCACTCGGTATAACTCATCGTTTTCGCTCAAAATATGTTACGGTCGTGCTTTACAAACCCGTCCAAAGAAGATGAAGTAGCATGCCGGACATGCCTGAACGTAGACACCATCTTTGGCTTGTGGTCTGATGATAGTAGAGGTAAATACACAGCAAGTTCTGCTGTGGAGAATGTTTATTTCTTCCCATCCGCTAGTAGTAGGAAAATATGGTAGCAGGTACCCTTGGACTTGAATAATTGCAAGTTAGATGTTCGATGGTTTTAAAAAGTTTACTTGTATTATGGCAAGAAGTTAGTGATGTCCCTGTTAGTTTGGTTTAGCAATTATGTTCCATTATGCATTTCGATTCGCGCGTCAATGTTGATGAGTGTAAAATTTGCCAAGTTTACATGTGATATGGCAAAAAAGTTAGTGATGTACCTATTAGCAATTCTGGATGTGTGACATTATTAGCTCCGGGCGAACACTGCCATCTCAACGTTGACAAGCTAGAAAAATCAGTACAAATCAGTTTGAAGGAACAAAAGTAGTGTAGCAGCTACATAAAGAGTATTTAGTTTGACAGAAGTAAAGGATGCCCTGAAAAATATGAGTATTGCAAAAGCTTGTGGTAAAATGATGAGACTTTTACCTAATTTATCTGCCTTACTGTTAGAATCGAGTTTTAAAAAATTAGCAATAACTTTTTGACAGAATATACACAAACACGATAAAAACATAAACAACTACGTACATGAAATATACAATTATGTGGTATATATTCGGTGAAAACCTGCAATTATGTTATCGTGTGTATTTTTATATCATTAGTAGGTATTTTGTATATCGTGTGTATGTCACTATATTTTGTATACCAAAATGATTCCTTTAGTGTGTGATGAAGAAGAAAAGCATTGATATTAAATATATAAATTTCATAGAGGACATATATGATGAAGTTGTTAGTGGCTAGCATTAGAATAATATTTGAGATACAAAGGAATTTTCCATAACGATAGGTCTACATTAGTGATCAATATTGAACCTCTATTTTCTTACCCTAGTTATGAATGAGCTATCAACAACATACAAGATATTGTATCTTGCTATTGATATTGTGTCAATGATAGTGTCAACCGAAAGCTTGAACTATGGAGAGATGCTA
Source organism: Datura stramonium (assembly GCA_018107945.1). NCBI lineage: Eukaryota > Viridiplantae > Streptophyta > Magnoliopsida > Solanales > Solanaceae > Datura > Datura stramonium. The sequence goes on along the minus strand of JACEIK010001788.1, from coordinate 181,131 downwards.
GTAAGGGCTCTAGGATCAGTAGTGTTATTTTATGCTACCAACTATGTACTGAAGAATCAGATTCTTCAATAGTAATAAAAAAATACTTGTAGAATAATAATCAATATAAGAATTTTATGTGGAGAACTTCTTGCTATAGGAGTCAAAAATCACGACCTACCTCAATAGAATTTTTCTCAAATCTTCATTAAAACTTGAGCGATTTACAATTCTATAACCAAATGGACTAACTCCATAGTACCATTCTCTCTACAAATCTCTCTAATTATAGCCGCTTCTTATTCTCCAAAACCAACCAAGAATAGATTTAAGAATTCAAGAACCTAATTTAAGTTTATCTCGATTTATATTCACACGTTGGTCTCCACTAAGTTTCTCCTATTTTCAAAGCTTTTTTCATATGTGAAAGTATGGTAATATTTTCATATTTGAATCTTGTATCCCTCGACTCATTAGGTTTAGTTGTAATTCTAATTCCTCAAAAAATTCTTCTTGCACTTGAAATTTGCTTTGCATCTGATCAATTGTCTTCTCCAATCTACTACAAAGGACCTGGTTCCCGTAGGCTTCCACACTTTTTTTCTCTGTGCTAGCTCCCCACTCATGCGGTATACTTTTGTAATTTAGTTCTTCCAATATACGTGTCAAGGAACTGGTTCTCCAGTAGTTTTTTTTTGTCACAAACACTACTAGTCCTTAATTAAAGCATGTTTAGAAACTAATTCTTGTATCATGTTTGTTATATTTGTTAATCATCAGAATTGTACGTTTAGCACAACTCAACAAATTTCCTCCTTTTGATGATAGCAAATCCATAGTAGTCACATGTACACTCAGATAAAAGTGAATAATTATTTTTATAATTTATGTATTAATTATTAATATTTTGGTCAATCGTTGATTAAAATCTCCTGCTAAAGATTTAGTAACATCTGAATGGTTTCAAAGGCTATTAGCAGATCTATCTTTAATGGAGTATATCTCAACTTCTGTTAACTTCAGAATGAACTACAATTTCAGGGAAGTACGAGATCTAGCAGAAAAATTAATTTTTTTTATTTATGAATCGGGTATTTCTAAAGTACAAAGAGGGGAATTCAATCATAAGTCGTTCCCATCAAGAAAAAAGGTACAGCACCAATACGGTCTACTTGATACGAAATCTGCGTTAACGAAACTTTTGACCGGAATCTTTCACAAAATTTTCAACTAAGACTAATATTATCAACTAAGATTATCGATATTTCGAATTTTCATAAATTTCACATAAGATAAAAGCTCTTTTCATTATCAAAAACACCTAAGAACTAGATTTGACCAATATTTTGAACTTAGTAAGATATGTGCTCTTACCTAAGTCAATTTAGAACTAACCTTTCACTCATCGCAACCTAATAGATGGCTAGATTATGTGTACCTGATTAGATTTATATATTTCTTGAAGCACAAAAAATAGGTTCTTTCCCTCCTTAATTCCCTCCTTGGCATAAAAGGCTTCTTCTATAATAAAGTACATACAACTATTGGGGAAATAAGATTGTTCTTAGTCCATCTTAAACATTCCAAGATTCAAGCATTTTTTTCAAAGTGATCCCTGCTTAAATTTTTCATGAATATGTCAGCAGTTTGCTCCCCATTCTTCCAAATATCCATATATGTGTGTGTGTACCTTCTCTATATTGTCTCTTAAGAAGTAATGTCGGACATAAATATATTTTGTTCTCTTGTGATGAACTGGGTTCTTGCCATGTTAATAATACTTGTATTATAACAAAAGATATAGTGAAACTCATTTAATCATTATATTATGATCTTCAAGTTGCTGCTTGATCCATAGTAGTTAGGTACAATATGAAGCATTATCTACATACTCAGCTTGTACAGTAGATAATGCCACAAAATCTTGCTTCTTCGTATCCCAAGAGATTAAGCATGATCCTAGAAAGTGATCTATCCCAGATGTACTTTTCCTATCTACCAAGTATCCAACATAGTCAACATCTGCATGTCCTAGTAGCACAAAGGTACCTCCAGATGAATACCAAAAGACCAGGTTCCGAGTATCTTTTAGATAATTCGTATCCTCTTCACAATTTTCATATGAGACTCCTTTGGACAAGATAGAAATCAGGCACAAAGTACAACACCAAACACAACATCAAGCTTACTTGCAGTTAAATATATCCAAGAGTCAATTGCCCCTTATACTTGTTTTCTTCCACTAAGGTACCAGGTTCGTCCTTGTCAAGACGAGTGATAGTCTCTATAGGAGTATCAATGGTCTTTGAGTTGTCACTATCAAACCTTTTGTGTGACTCTTTGATGTACTTTTATTGATAAATCATGTTCCCATTCTTCATTTGTTTCACTTGTAGCCCTAAGAAGAAATTTAATTCTCCTATCATGCTCATCTCATATTTACTTTCTACGCATTTTGCAAACTTATTACACAATATCTTATTTGTGACACGAAAATGATGTTATCTACCTATACTTTCACGATTAGAAGACTATTATTCTACTTCATTAGAAATAAAGTGTTGTCAATCTTTCCTCTCGTGAACCTATCTCAAGAAAGAATTTTGACAATCTCTCGTACCAAACTTTTGGAGATTGCTTCAACCCATACAAAGACTTGTCTAATTTGTATACATGATTGGCAAGCTCATGATTTTCAAATCCTGGAGGTTGTTGCACACTTCTTCTTTAAGATATCCATTCAAAAATGAGTTTTCTACATCGATTTGATAAAGCTTGAATTGCATGTCGGAAGAAATAACAATAAGTACACGAATAGCGTCCATTCTTACCACATGTGAAAATGTCTCATCATAATCTATGGTTTCTTCTTGATTACACCTATTATTTTATGTTGTCCCACGGATGCTTGTTATTTCTTTTTAATTCATATATAAAATCATAATTTAATTTTTTTTAAAAAAAAAGAAAGAGTGATGTATGAGCACATAAACAGTTATATCATGATTATTATCTTTCAACTTAGTCAAAACATGTTTTAGCATCCCTAGATTGCATCAAGTATCCACATAATCAGTCAAACACTCATAATATAACGTCAGTACCTGTACAAGTACTCGTCAACTCATAAGTACGGGATCACCATTACCCTTTTCCCTTATTTATGAGTTAATTATCGACAAATACTTTCAAATAGAGTCTAAAAAATCTTGACTTGCCTTAGATTTAAAACTTAAACACTCACAAAATGCCCATGCCTTTCCTAAAATCCTTATGATGATCTCAATTTGTTCAAATACGTAATCTACATGAGCATACTAGTCCACAAACATCCATATTGATACAGTAGTAAGTTGGCCCAAAAGCCAACCACAAGCATTCGAGGTCAATACTATAATTTCATTGCAAAATCATCTTACCTTATAGTTCCTAAATCTCAAAAATCATCAAATTTCATTGACGAATCGATACTCAAACCAACGATTTACTCATCTAAGTTTTAAG
>JACEIK010001788.1:164116-175461 GCA_018107945.1 Datura stramonium | reverse complement strand
ATATATTTTTAAAAAATTTCTCAAACTCTTCAAGTCATCAAAAATAATCTAAAGACAGGTGATAGCTGCGTGACCATAGCATGCTATTATAATTCAAATTAATCCGCCAGTAAATTTTGAATATTAAATTATTAATAAATAAAAAATCAAAAAGTTATCACCTAACAGAGAAATGGAAGAAATCTTACCCAAATCACGTCTAATTCAATATAAAAAAATAATGCAAGTGGAGCTCCACAACATGTGACCGTATTACATATGTCTACAAAGTCAGACAAGGAATGCCAAGAAATCTCTGAATAAGTAAAACAACAATTGCAGATTCCGACAGAGTGGGATAACCTGCCTCAATTATCAATCCGTACTTATATTATTTCCAATCTCAAACCATTTTTGCCCCCACTTGATAGTGTTTGTATTATTTAAACTCTACTTGCAATTTTTCATATTTGATTTTTCAAGCACAACGATAAAGATTTTATTTAACTTAGAATTAATTTAGGTCAAAGACAGATCTACGTTAACAAAAAAAAAATATAATTCAAATTATTGTAATTTTCTGTTACTGACGGCTTTTAAAAAATCGACGCAATTAGCGTTGCCGCAATCAATTTGCAACGAGAGAACCAATGAAATGCACTTTTAAATTTTTTTTTAAATCAAATTGTGGTGGTTATTAAAACCTAAACTAATCTTTATAAAAAAAAATATATTTTTGGCCCTTTAATTATTGATAAGGTATACTGCTTGTGATCAGTGGCGTAGCCACATATATAATTCAGGGTGGCCAGTCGAATATTTTTTATTAAAAAATTATACTAAATATATAGACTAAAGAAAATTTTCATACATATTTATTAAATTTTAAATACTCTTAACAGAATTTATGATTTTGCGACTGCGACTGCTTGTGATGATGAGATAATCCAACTGTCCATTGAAAATCACATCTCTAAAACAATAAATATTAACAAACTTATCAGTTTGTTCACCGCTGATCATCTTTGAAAAAAGGTAGATAAAGATGAGTCATGAGAAATGGTAAATAAGTGAAATTAGAAACCCCAAAGCAGCCATTTCGTCAAAGATGCATGCGTGTTGAATTGTCAAGTGTCATTAATTTATTTGGGTCATGCAATTAATAGTGAAATAGTTACTGCTAGACCATCCACATACAATGTATATAACAATTACGTATTTTATAAAAATAAATAAATAATGGGTGTAGGAAAAAAAAAAAGGGGGGAGAGAATGATTATAAAGTGATGAATCGAACGATCATCAAAAATTGAAATTTATATAATTCATCAATTTAGCTAGGTTTCTTTTTTCTAATGGTGAATGTGATTTGTTCTTTGTGCCTGAGGTTTGGATCCCAATTCCCAAGCATATAATTTTTTGAAAACTGAAGGATTCTTGAATTATATTTTTCACATTGATTTGTAAGATAAATTAGTGAGTATTGGAATGAAACAGTCCAAATAGAGCACAATAGATACCAACTATTTTGGGATTTATCATTAATAGTGTTAATTTCTCGGTGGTAAACAATGGTTAATGAAGAGGATGCATCATGTCGTTCAAATTCACTCTCAATATAGGGCAGTATTAACGATCAATACAAATATAGAAACTCAACAAGGAGTTGGAGTCGAATCTCACAGATACTACTCAAAGCCTAGACTATCTAGTGCTAAATAGTAAAGTATTGCAAGATTAGAAATTACTCGAATTGAGATTAAAGGAATTTAACTACAACTATCAATTGTATTAAGCTAGCACTAATAAAAATATTGTCAAAACCGAGGGAATAAAAATCGACAGACAGAATCGGTCTAAAAACAAGGAAAAAACGATCCAGTTCGTTGGTTTGTGTTTTTTTTTTTTAATTTTTTAAAAAAACCAACGCACAAGTAGGTTGTCCATCGATTTTTTTCGCGCAAAAAATCTGTGAAAATTATTATTTTTTTGAAAAAAATATTTTTTTTAAAGAAAACTGACGGAGTCCCTCAGTTTTTTATTATTTTTAAATAAAAATTGACAGATTGGGTCAGTTTTTGAAGTGTAAAATTGCAGTTGAAGAATATAAATAAAAATRAATGAAAGATTTCATCAAAGAGCATGTATAGTCGAGTGGTAGAATTGTTTAATGTCATAGTAAATATCCGAGTTCAATTTCAAGTAGCTACGTGTTTTATATATATTTCTAAAAAATCGAGGGACAACCAATCCTGTCCCTCAGTTTTTAAATTTTTTTTAATTAATTTTTAGTTTTTTAAGACCGAAGGACTGGGTCGGCTGTCCCTAGGTTTCAACTGACCTTGTCCGTCGGTTTCACGACTCCGACGAGCTAAATTCCAATGATGATAAGTGCGTTGGTTTGACATCGATTTTGCTCAAAATAAACCGAACCCTATCCGTCGGTATTGACCCCATTTTTTGGATAATTTTTTATAGTGTAGGGTTGTAAGCAATTAGAGATAATTCTAGAGAAGTGTCCCCAATATTGGGTTGATCCCTGTAAATCACCCAATGTGAAAGAATTGAGATAGGGCTAGGGCTGAATATGAAAGAAATATACTTAGGCAATTCATGGGTGTCTTTCAACATCACCATAAGTGTCAATCTACATCAATTTTATTAAATTCAAGAGAACTCCATTCTACCCAATTGCTTGTTTGCCAATTTGGAATTCAAACTATCTCTAGGAGAATCCATTAAACAAGGGTTATGCCTTGAGTCATTGTTGAGTGATGCTAACTCAACCCAAATTTGCTCTCTCAAGCCTCAAAAGGGTAATTGGGCATGATTGGATGACTCTCATCACCAATCACAAGCTACAAAGCAAAAAATCAATCAAATATTCAATAGCTCAAACTCAATTTTAACAAATTGGGATCATTAGGGTTCACAACCTATTGGATTCATAATCCTAGATTTGGGTTTAGATATCCAAAGCTAGAAGAAGAAGATAAGAGAAGTAATGAGACATTCTTACCAAAAGAAATTGAGATATCTACTTGATTGATGATAATATTCAATTATAAGAATTAAATCTACAATCTACTTGAGAACTAGGTCTAAGAATCTACTTTCTATGCTAGCTATGAACTGAGGAATGAAAAGCTACTGAAAAATTACAAGAAAAATCTCTTTATACTATGCTCCAAAAAGCTCATTAAATTTGAACATCGGAGTGCCAGGTGTGCAGGGACGGACATACCTTTCTTTGGAGGTTAGACGGTCCCTTTGAACCGTACTCTACATTTCTGCTTCTTTCTCTTGAGCTATTGTCCTTTGAGAGATGGACCGTCCCTTGGAGAGACAGTCCGTATTTCACTTTGTACTGGAGAAATTCCATTTTGTCAAGCTTTGATTTAGTTGTCAACTGACGGGTCGTCCTTTAGGGGGATGGACCATCCTTTCAACTATACTCTAGAGACCCTAATTTTGGGTTTTTGAAACTTACAGATGGGAAGGGACGGATTGAGGGACGGGCCATTTTTCAAATTGAAGGTCCATCTCGGGGTCACTGACTACTGATGTGTATCCCTCCTTGGGGTACCCACGGGTTTATCTGACTCGGACGACTGGGCTGGCTTGCTGGCGTCCTACATGATAACTGTCGGGTCGACTAAGACTAACAATCACTGATAAGGCTAAAGGGATGTCAACGATCACTCAATACACTAGGCAATCCTAGTGTTGCTAACTCTAGAATATACCTATTCTGTCTCTATTTCTGGTTCTGGAACGTCTGATAACGTCAATGACCTTTAGGGATGCTATCCTATCAATATAGGTGCCAAATGGTCGTTAGACCGCCTAACTGCGTCCATACTGTTTAACCAACTGATTCAGGCTATTAACTCTTACGAGATTCTGAAGTCTGGCCTAGCAACAAACATATAAGTCTACCTTCCCAATAAACTGAGAACTAAAAGAGTTTCTATAGCGTTCATAACGCGAGTCACATTTAACCTGCTCCCTTTTAGCGAGGGATCCTGCAGTACGATCTGTATATATTTTCTAGCCGCTAACCAGAATTTATGTAACTGAAATCCCTATTGGAAGCTAACGTAACATATCTGATATTTATATATGTATATCAATAACAGCTAATTATAACATATCAAACTACAATCTAATGGTAGCAACTATCTGCAGCATTTGAGATCGTTATTTCTGTTCGAGAACATAGTCGTAACACAGTACGACTAGGATACTTGCCGAGAGTTAAGCCTTACATACCTCAATCGCTGTTTACTGATTAAATGGCGAGTTTCGGCTCGTGTTCAACTGCCCTTCTCAACTGAAATCGTGTTACTGAAAAGATAGGACTAGTTTTATCACTAAATTCGACAAAAATGGAAAACTTTATATAACAAAAATATTAACTATATTCCTATTTTAATAGAACACGGTTGAAACCTCATTATTTCTCAAAGGTCTAGAAGGGAGAAATGCTTACTTTAAGCCTGGGATCATATTGACACTAGTTTGGAGCAATTCCAACAATTTTGGATCGGCGGGACGATGATTCACCGGGCGAATTTCACGAAACTAACTCCATAGAAATGCTCGTTGCAGCCTTATACTTCGATACCCGAAGTTAATTTGAATTTGGATGGCGTTTAGCGGCATAATCGAACAAAAATTAAATGTTTCCTTTGTCTCTCAACTCTACTGGTCATATTTTATAAGAAGATTAACATAAAGTCTAGGGTGAGGCCTATATATACTTGAAGCAGCAACCAAGGCAACGTGGCACGTTGGCCAATGCGTCATTTTAGCTCCGTGCCATGTTGGCTAACGCGGAGTACCAGGCTCCGTGCCACTTTGCCCCTCTAGGCAGCTTGGTTCGGCCTCCTCTCGCGAAATCCCAATTTTGCACTCGTTCGGCCTTTCCCCGGGCTCCTTCCTCGTACACATGGCACTTTAAAACTCTCAACCAACATACGAATAGCCGACTAAACGCTAGAAACTTGTGGGGTGTAACAATAATCCAGTGTCCTTAGTGCACATACAAAACAAAGGGTTCAAGTTAAGTCAGACCAAGATCGAATATTTAGAGTGCAAGTTCAGTGACGTGAGACATGAGGATGACGCAGAAATAAGGCTTGATACATAGGCTATTCAAAAGAGAGAAAGTTTTAAGTATCTTAGGTATATTATTCAAGGTAATGGGGAGATTGAAGAGGATGTCACTCTCCATATTAGTGCAGGATGGATGAAATGGAAGCTTGCATCTTATGGCCAGTTAAGAACTCTCGTGTTCAAAAGATGACAGTTGTAGAAATTGATGATGTTGCTATAGATGTGTAGGCATACTAAGAGAGATAGGATTAGGAATGAGGATATTCGAAAAAAGGTAGGAGTAGCTCCGGTGGAGGACAAGATGTGAGAAACAGTGTTGAGATGGTTTGGACATGTTTAGAAGAGATGCCCCAGTGCGAAGATGTGAGAGGTTGTCGGATGATGATATTAGGAGAGGTAAAAGTAGGCCGAAGAAGCATTAGAGAGAGATGATTAGACAGGAGTTGATGCAGTTTCAACTTACAGAGAATGTGACCCTAAATAGGAGGTTATGGAGGATACAAATCAGGGAAGTAGGTTAGCAGGGAGTAGAGCATTATTTAGCAAATCCTCCCATACTAGTAGTTATAGTATTACTCCTATAATGTCTTGCCCGTAAATCTCTATTATCATCTATTGTTGCTTGAACTTTGTGTATCGTATTTTCGTACTTCAGATTATGTTTGACATGCTTTATTTTATCCGTTATCTTCTTTTCTGGATTGCTTTATTTTGTTGATCTTTAAGCCGAGGTTCTATTGGAAACAATCTCTCTACCTTTGAAGTAGAGATAAGGTCTGTGCACACTCTACCTTTATTCAGATCCCACTTTGTGGGATTACATTGGCTATGTTATTGTTGTATCAAGTTAATTTGATCTATAATAATTAGCAATTTTTCATAACAACTTTGATATGACAATTTAAAAAATAGAGTAATAAAAATTACAATGAATTAAATTAACGTGCAATGTTAAACTATACACTGTTTGTACATATAACTTAAATACTTACGATAAATATAAATTGATCATACAATTAGTTACAAGTTAGAAAATTTTAGCTGATAATTAGATAGGAGCTACTCATAATTACTTTCTCTGTTTTAAAATAAGTAGTATTTTAACTTTTTTCATTTTGTTTCAAAATAAGTGGTATTTTACATAATCAAGAAGACATTAATAATGTTCTTTCAATTTTACCCTTATTTAAACGCAGAGAGTTTAATATAATCAAGAAAATATTAAAGAGTTACATCATTTTCAAGATATTTATTAAGAGTAACTGAATAAAAATACATTACTTTCTGTGAATTAGTAATTTTTGTAAAAAATATGTCCAAACTAAAAATATCACTTATTCTAAAACAGCGAGTATAGTAAGTCAAAAAAAGAGACGTGGAAACATACGTGAGCAAAGAGCAGGCCTCCAAATTTGTTGTCATGAAAGGTACGTTTGTCTATAGCCAAATATTTTATGAATAGGTACGGAACCGTAATCACCGTACCCTTATTTGACTTCAAACTTCAAATAATTTTTTTTAATTCATTGAGTAAACACATATTGATGCTTTTCTTTTCTTTAATTTAAAGTAAATAAAAAATATGCAAACTTCCGGAGAATATTATAAGTTCTAACATTTTATTTATTTATTTAATGGTTGGCGCAAAACAGTTGTAAATTTTTGCACATGTCAACATGACAGACCTTTGGCACCTAATTTGATTCTTGCGATCTTTGAGTTTATGGATGCCTAATTTTAGAAAATATAATTTTGTTGTGTTATTCGTAATTTATTTATATATATCAGATAGATTTTTAAATATAAATATAGAGGAAAAATAGTTAAAATGATGTTTATACTATGATCGAATTTGTAGTAACATATTCATACTTTACAAGGGTGTCTATATATGACCCTCGGGATATCTTTTAAAGCAATTCTTTGAAATTTATCGGGTGAACTGAATAACAAATCAAAATTTTGTTATCTCGTTTGTACGCACGTGCTGATCAAAAGACAAAAGACAAAAGGGTTTGATCATTATCGCTCATTTACACCAAATAAAAGAAAAAATGAAAACCCTCTCCTTTACACTTCATTTTTTCCATGATGAAATAGTAATAGTTGGGATTCATTAAAAAATATTGAGAATCCACTTATGAGATAAGAAACTCAATTGAATCTCTTGAATGTAATCTCATGAATCACTATATTTTTTCATAATTGAGATTTAGCTTGTGTCACGTCCGATATATACTAAATAGATACTTTTAAAAATTATTCAGCAATATTAAGTCCCACATAAATATGAATATATTTTGTAAATTCAATCATAATTTAAACATCATTTTAAATATTTTCCCAATATAGAATTTAACTCAATACTGTAGAATTCTGCCGAATTTGTAGGGGAAGCTCTAGTTCTGTTCTTGTTTTATCCCTTCAGCTTTGCAATTGAAACTAATTCCTTTTTGCAATTACTACTTTGTGCATTCGTTGGAGTGTTACATTTTTAACAATATTTATATTACGAAAGAAATACGAATTTTTTTTGATCGAATTAAAAAGAAACTTTGGACTACGAATATCAAAAACTTTACACTGTAAAAGCACCCTAACTTTAGTTTTAAAATCCATTGCACTTTTTTCGATTTCTTTTTTGTGGGGAGACGTTCGATTGAAGAAAAAAAATAAATCATATTGATTTAAAATCTTTGTGATTCAAAGTTGCTTGACTGAAAAAATGATAAAATAAATTAAACTTAGAATTACAGAAATGAAAACTTAAAAGATTTATACTTACAAAATGTTCAAATCCACGAAAAATAAGGAGGTCAACTCTAAGAGAAGGTTCGAGAGAGTGATATATTTTGAATATCAAGTAATTGTATGAAAAATAGTATGTTAAAAATGTGAAGAGACATAATCTAAAAAATTCTTACAGATATGATGTGTACTGCATTTAGGAGCGGAGCTAGGCTAGGCTATCGAAATGGGTTTATTCGAACCCCTTTCGTTGAAAAATTATATTATATATAAATAGGTAGATTTATTTTTATGTATATATAGTAAATGTTGAACTCCTTAACTTCTTCATGTGTTTACTTCTTTATATTTGAATTCAGGGTCGGCTTAACCTCTAGGCTACTAAAGCAATGGCTTAGGACCCCCAAATAATTGGGGCCTCATTTTTTCTAAAACATGTACTTATACATACTTAGTAAAAAAAAAATACTTCTAAATTAAATTTAAAAAAAAAACTGAAAAGGAAGTAGAATAGGAACGTTAAATTTATGAAAATGAAACAAATTTTAGGAATAGTTTCTTATGGGAAATAAAATTTTCTTAATTATCTCCTAATAATTTGAACCACATTATTATTCACCTTATATCATCTTTCCTATAAATTTTATTCTTTCTTTAATTATTTTTTATTCTCAATATTGAACTCTCTCTCTTTCTCCCTCTCTTTGCCAAACTAACTAACTACAAACTATTGAGTTACTGTTGTTTCTTGCTTACAATTACCAAAGAACAAGAATCACTTTTTGATATCTTCTTCAAAATTCAAAAATTGCATCAAGCAATTGAAGGAGAGCAACACCATTTCAATATTGCTATATCAACGTATCAAATTCTTGGACCAAGTTTTATTATTCTAACTTTATTTTGTAGTTTTTTCTTACAAATTTATAATTGTTTGATATTCTTAGTCCATAAGTATATATTCTTGTTTTAGTTTTTATTATAATTTATTTGATATAAATATGTCAACTAGAAAATATGATTATGGATTTTAAAAAAGAGAAAAAAGTATATGAGAATTAGATAAATCCCAAAAAAGAGCTCTTGATAGATTTTTAAAAAATAATAAAAATCTAGAATTTGAAAATATGGGAGAATGCTCTTCAAATGAAAAAAGTTGCTAATAGAGTTGATTTAGAAGACAATAAGATTCATGAAGGATATTTAGGAGAAGCTAGTGAAAAAATTGGTATAATTCTGACAATCAAGAACTCCTAAATTATTTAAATAGTTGCATCCCCAAAGATATATATAATCCGAGTCAATGAAATACAGTAGATACAAAATTGAGGAATTTATTAGTAGAAAAGGGACCAATTAGAATAACTGACATTAATTTTTCAAAGTATAAATTCTTACCATATTTTCCTACAATATATTTTCAAGTAACGATAATCAATGCACATTTTTAATAAAATCATTTATCAAGGAGATTCTTCAACTAACTTTTTAACTCTATTGAGGCCATTATGTGTGGCGGTATATATATCAACTTAGTATCAGAAAGTAAGTCGATTTCAAAGTCAATCTCCTTGTCAAGAGGGACTCTCGGGACTTCATCTAGGAATATGTGTGGAAATTTATTAATAATTGATACAGAATGAAGAGTCGGGGCCTCAACATCTAAATCTTTTACTAGAAATAAGTGATACAAATATTCTTTGAAAATCAGTTTTCTCACTTTAACGAATGAAATAAATCTACCCTTAGAAATTACTAAATCACCCTTCCAATTCAAGACGGGTTCATTAGGAAATTAAAATTTCATAACTTTAGTGCACTAATCAAGAGTAGAGTAACATGATGACAATCAGTTCATTCCCATAATAACATCAAAGACAACTATTTTCAATTCGACTAAATTTGTACTCGTAGTGTCTCTATGACACTACAACATTTATAAACACTCTTAGAGATAACTAACTCACCAACTAGAGTAGACATAAAAAATGGTTCTATCCTGAACTTCTTAGTAATAAATAGGGTTAGAATGACAATAAAAGAGAAGAAAGACGGATATTATAAATATCTCCACAAAAAGAAAGATATAAAGAATAAAAAAAGATAGAATTGAACAACCATACAGACATCTATTGTGCATATGGCTCTACAAGAAAATTGACCCTCCTCGTTTCTATTGACGAAAGAGAAATAAAGAATCTATCAGACTCAGATAGGTAAATATCAAATTGCCTAGATACTTTCGTTATAAATGATAGTGAGAATTTCAGTGTCAGTTATATTTTTAGGGCCTTTTGTAGGGAGGGGGAGGGGGGGACCCCATCCCTCTCTTTTCTTTTTTACATCCCCATGTTTCCCCGTAAGAGAGTAAATTCAAGATTCATATGTGCATAAACATCAAAGATGAAGACTGTCAATATATTTGTGACCACATCTAGTGACGCCTGCGAATCCTAACGACCACTAAAGCATATAGGCAATTTTTTTCTTTGTCTCTAGTCATAGCTTGCCCGAATAGGCTTGGGACTCATGTGGAGGAGCTATTAAAAAAGTGAGTGTTATATTATTGGTATGAGCTACATTAGCACTGACACCTTGTCTTGATGGGAAATCTCAGGATGTGACCCTAAAAATCATACCATAATAAATATCCATACCCATACAACACTATCCTAGGTATCTCTTGTCATATCTGTTACAGGGAGCACTATAAAAACTGAACAAAAAACAAGAGCTAAAATGTCACGCTCTGCCTTGGGGGATATGACTGGCACCTGGTGCTCTATTAGGACCTGAACTGCTAGACTACTGAGCCTAAGCACTTCTGGTGCCTGGCTGGCTCTAACTCTGATTCACGAAATCGACGGGCTATATAGCGGCTGTAAATACAGCCCCCGGCCGGCTAGGCCTATAGCCACTTGTACAACAACAACAGCTAACCAGAATCACATCAATACAAGAGAACCTATGCGGGCCGACAAGGCCACCATGCTGACTAGTTTTTACTGAGAACTGAATCAGAAGCTAAACTATTCTGTGACCGGCAAGGTCTCCAACTACTAACTGGATAAGGCCCCACACGGCCAACATAAACAACTAAAACATACGCACGGCCTCACACGACCGGCACAACTAACCACAGGGAAATATGCAGTCTGCAAGCTTCTAAGAATACTGATGAGATGGTCGTGACAGGGTCCCGGCCTACCCGTACTGTATGATAAAAGAAAATAGAGTAGACCTCTGACTATCGAGCTCCGGATGATAGGAGCTAATGACTCTGTGCTGGCTGGAATCACGAGGGTTCGGCTCCTCGTCTATGAGTACCTGCAGGCAAGTAATGCAGCGCCCCAAATGGGCGTCAGTACCACTGGTACCGAGTATGTAAAGCAAACTGAATATAACTGAATATAAGCAATAATACTGGTAGTTCTGAATAGCAAAAAGTAGCTGAAACTGTCTGGGCTGGCGGGATCTGAAATAAGCTTATCTGTACTGAA
>JACEIK010001788.1:137234-148138 GCA_018107945.1 Datura stramonium | reverse complement strand
ATTAAGTTTTAAAAATAGAAACATTTTTTAAAAAATTACATTGTGCCATAGGGTGACTTCAGATAGAAATAATTAAAAATATTCAAACTTATCATATGATTATTGGACCACAAATGTAACTTTTTTATAAGGACATTATTATTGATATCACTGTGTAAAACTTTAGTAAATTGGCAAAGAATATGTGATAACAAAATGTTCGAAGTTTAAAAGACTTACACATTTTCTGCAACATCATCTTTCAAATTTATTTTAGATAATGGTGTGTAATAGCATACAAATTACACGGGAGATGTAAACCGCACTAGACAAGTTCCGTGCGATAGGTTCGACTCAGAAGGCATTGAGCGGGAATCGAACCCGGGTCATCAATGTGGAGAACAACCCTCCAAACCAACTGAGCCATCCCGAAGGACAATTTTAGCTCACTTATTCATTAGAATTATAAACTTTTTGCATAATATTAAAACTTGTTGTGATTTTATAGAGGAAATAGACATTCTAATGACATTCTAAATTTGATTCTGCACAGTAAAATTACCAAAAAATTTGGTGCTATATATATATTTTTTTTTAGAAATAACCAACCGACCGTACAAACACCCCTGTATAACTCTGCCCACAAAAACTTAGTTACACGAAGAAACAGTACGTGCTTTCGTACCAACTAGATCCTTATTCTGATTAGGTTGCGCTTTCCTTTTAGTTGTCCTATCTATATATTTTGAAGAATAGTGAAGGGCGAATAACCTCCTAAAGTATTCACGTTTTTTTTGAATTTTTTATCTGGACTATCAGGTGTGTGAGTTTCCTACCTAAACTATCATCAAATGTTTATCAAAACACACCTAAACTATCAGCTGCTCACTTGGATATGGAATTACAAGCGGATCAGCAAGCATCAATGAAACTAATACAAAACAATTTTAGGTTCATCATATTAGACTAGAAGTGCAAAATAGCAGAAATTGAATTTCAATTTCTAATCATATTATGTAGTTCATAGTCATGGTGAATTTTTAATATCATACAATGTAAAGCAACAGGAATATTAGTCTAGAATGCAAATGGAATCAAGAAGTGGCAGAGTTTGTGTAGTTGTTTCAGTAGTATGAAAATCTCATCATGTTATTCCTTGTATCCAACTGCAAATTGAGTTTTCAAAATGGACATAAAGCTGTAGCACTATGACAAGAAGACTGTTTCAAAAGAACTATCAACAAACTATACATAATAAGGATATGCATAGAATTACCGCCTACATACTCTTCAATTTTCTTCCCAGTGTATTGTCACAACATCTTTCCGATGAAGAAGAAACCGTGACAGTTGAATTGATGTAGTATCATATGGAACATTGAACAATTAGTTCAACTTGCCAATGCCTCCACATGAACTGCAGGATCGGGAAGCATTGCATTTCATACAGTAGCTCCATTTTTTAGGAAGCCTGCCAAATGCATGATATGAGTTCATGTATCTAGAGCTCGGTGCATATGAATGAGGGGCTTAACGGAATTGGAAACATACCCTGCTGTATATCTGGTAGCTGCATTCTTTGCCATCAGTCTTGCTCTCTCAGCATTTTCATCGGACATCTTTTTTAGCACAAATCCTTCCCCTCTGCATTCTGCGCAAACTCCAGAGCCACCACAGTCCTCACAGATTTTCGGCGGGGCCTGTCTATTGATAAGAACAGCAATCAAAGGGGGTAATCTAAGCATAATAACAAGCACATTTGAGCAACAAACCATTTGTTTTTCCCCTTAAACTTCACGACTCTGCATATTATTTTTCCTCTTTCTGGTTAGTTTGGAGAAGTCTGCACAAAGCTTTAACCATTGCTTCAAACACAGAAGCAGCTGAAAATGGATAATGAAATGGTAAAATTGTTCCCTTAGCCCGAAAGACTATTTCCACCATTTGCAAAACTAATTCTGATATTTTTTTTGGTTTTTCTGATCAGAAGCCCGGCAAAACTTGGCTTGTTTTAGTTTTTTAGAAGGATAGATATCTGAATACAAATTGATACAACATTTGACTGAAACTGCAATTCTCAAGCTTTCCGCTGGAGAATACCTTTTTTTTCTTTTTTTTTTTTCTTGTTCCCCTTTACTAACAAATATGTTTCCTATTTTTCTTGAAAGATAAAATTGTCAGCAAACAATGGTAGGAAAGGCCATTCTTTCTCAATAACTTTTAGGTATAAAACATATATTCATTCAGGGGTCATCCAGAAGACAAGGAGATTTTCATTGTGCTTCAAGATCAGTATCAGAAAATAACCGTAAGTGTAATTTCAGACCTAAGATAAAAATATTGTTTAAGCTGCTCTAGGATATGAACAAGTATTTCTATCAAAAGAAATAACTCTCCTCAGCTTTCAACGCACCTCAATTGCTTCAGAAGCTTTATTTCTCCTTACAAGAATAGTTGCTGCAGCTCCCACAACTGTAGCAGCAACTGCAATAGACACTGCTGTTTCTGCAAGCGCGGAAGATACCTTGAGCACTCTGCTAGCAGGTAATTTTGACTTGGTAAAACCAGGAGGATAAATGCTTGTACACAAGGCATTGCAATCTCTAGATTTCAACGTCCCGGTTGCTTCAAAGATCAAAAGCAAGTTAAGCTATAGAAAAATATTAATTTGGCTATTTCTTCGTGCATCAATATAAAATTCTATCAACAGATAGGTGAGAGAATATCTTGGGATTATTCACTGGATAGGAAAACCAAAAACTACACACCCAACCATAAGTCACTGAAAGCAATTTTAAGTACCAAAATCGGGAAACCTCTTCTGCATTTGATACAGCTACAAGAATTTCAATCTGGTTATGTGTGTCCTCAACATAAATTCAAATTGGCTAATTTTCACTATTTAGGCTTTGGTTGCTATACAGAACTTCGTTAAACTGCATCATATCACCAAGGTTTTCTGCACCTATACAAAGAGTTAAAATAACGAACAAGCAGCAATTTTTTAAAAGCTCAGTGCTAAAACTATTATATAATAACAATAACATGCCCAAATCATGCGATATTGATGAACAGAAAAATATTTTGAAACCATCATTTTGCTAACAGTTGTCTTACTAAATTACAAAACATCCCGATTTCACTAAAGACGAAAAAGATTTTCTTATGCCAATGTCCTTTTGGCAGCTTAGGAAAAATGCCTTCTCTATACAAGTACTTGAACAACTTTTTAGTCTTATGTTCAAGATGTAACATAAGTCCAATCATACATCTTTTTCAAAATATCTTATGTGCCTCTTAATTTGATACAAGATATTGTACTGAAGCATGACTAGTAATCATAGATGCAATGGCCAATGCACATCCCACTGAAGAGGCCATTAGGATGAGCTTAATGAAGATTTGAACTCAATGTTGAAAAAGCATTCATCAAAAGCTACACATTTACTCAAAATCATCTCATCTTCTCTGGAAACTTCAAGTAGGAAATTGCAAATAACAATTAAACTCTTCCACAACAGATAGAGAAATATAGCAAGGTGGAAACACTACAAGGGCACACATCTACCCAAGTACATCCATGAGTATGAACTTTTGCTGAGGACATTTAGTCAGGGAAAAGGTCAATCTGAACCAATTAGCATATGTGAAGTTTCGTAAAGCAAGTGAAGATTTAGGGGCAAATTTTAATCCCTCCCAGTAGTGTTTGATTGCAGAGTGATGTACCAATAAGAGCAAAAATGATTTCTCAGTTGCTGCATTGAGTTTAGGTGTTGAATGGGGCTATAAATTAGCACATTATTGTTTAAACACTACATATTTATTAATGAAGTGGTCGCACAGCAAAATCATGACAATGAAATGCAAGTAAATATAGGTTGTTGAGCAGTAAATAGCATTACGTTGTTAAGTTGTACAGGGTTCACAAGTAATACGACTGGTTCATGAAAAACTGAAAATGCAGATAACAGTCTTCAATACATATCATCTCAGAACCAAGTTTACTTAGACCTTATTACAAATAGATTAAGAAGCATCTAATGATCACAAATGGAAAAGGTAAATTAACTTTTTTTACCCAATTTCAACCAAAAGTTGGAACTATGGAGAAGCACCATAGAGAATATGATTTTAGGATAAATAGAAGTAACACATTATATATGCACATAGACAACTAATTTTAAACTGGACACGCCGTGGCTAATACTCACACACAAGTTCATGTAAGGTAAGCCAGCGTTTTTAGCTCTATCATCTTTTTCTTTCTTTAGTTTTTTGTATTGTTTTTTCTTATATTTTCCAGTTTCATTAATGCCATTACTACTTCTCACAGTTCTCTTTTCTGGACCGAGAAAATGCCACTACTACTTTGCTTCCTTTCTCCAACCATGTTTCCTAAATCATGCTGAAAGAAAAGTTCAACTCAGTGTAGTTGATTTGTGCTCATCAGTTCAGAGACAATAGCTTTGTCCCCATTCGTTTATGTAAATTAACACGCTCGTTATTTCACCAAACTAGAAATTGAATCAAAACTGGTCCCCTCAACATACAACAGCAGCCTCATAAACCACTGCTAATGAACTGTCTCTGATAATTTTTAGTTTCTTCCTGCATACCTATAACTAAGTACCAGAAAATCCTGCAGGTTATCACAGTAAAATCCGATACCCTCCAACCCTCTTTTACGTATTACCAGTATAAACAAAAATTTCTTCCCGGTGTAAATTGTACTCGACCAATTACTCAAACTTATCAATAATTAATTCCCAGACATGAGTTAACTTCCTCTGCTTGACTAAATGGTACTCCCTCCGTCCCAATTTATGTGACACCTTTCGGATTTCGAGAGTCAAACGGAGTTTTTCTTTAATCGCCATTTTTTTTATATCTTTTAAATATTTTGAATTGTTAATTATTGTAACTTATAATACTTCTCAGTAGTTTTCGGAAATGTGAAACTTATTTTAAAAAACTTAAAGATTATATGTCCAAATCCATGGTCAAATCAAGAAATTTGACACTTGAAATCCAAACCGTGCCGCATAAATTGAGACGTCAGAGGGAGTGTTAGTTTCAGTATCACCCACTACATAACATTAAATTGAAATCGACTTTGATATGAATAAAATCCGTTATCCACAATCACTTCTCAATTGTTCCCAAAAACCAATAGATTTCAACCCCATAAATTGATTTTCACTACATTTTTCATCTATAGTAAAACAACCACAACAAAAATGATGCCCCCAATCCCCAGTTAGCTAGTTAGGGTCGACAATATCCTATTCTCACTGTCCAATTTGCTCCATTAACGACCCGTTTTATTCAAATATTCATTGTAATCTGTAATGGAAACTGAAATACAAACTACAAAGTACTGCTAACCAGTGTCATTTTTCAGGTGGAAAACAGCAAAAAAAAAAAAAAATTATACCTCATGAGCCAAAGAATTAACAAGAAGTATGATATGAAATCTTACTTGTAATTGAAGAGGAAAAGTGTAGAGAGAGTATGTTCAATCTGAGCCCCATGTTATGGTTAAAATGGCGTTTCATTCACAGGTTGTGTTACTGGGGATATTTCTCAGTACTGTTGCATTTTCCTAGAGTAAAGGTCTAAATTAGTCCCTTAATTTTTAGTACAAACTCAAAACCATCCTTATTCTTTCCCTTGGTGCACTAACAGTACTTATTTGTCATCAATTCAGTCCACTAACAGTCCTATATGTATAGAGTTGTGCAAATTAACTGTTAAATCAATAACTCGAATCAATAATTAAGTTATTGAATTAATGATTCGGGTTATTATTTTAATAGTTTGATTATTGGTTCAGTTATTGGTTTGACCACTTTTTTTAATGGGTGAACCGATAACCCGATAAAAATTTATTAAACTATAATTTTAACCTTCAATATGTAAAGTATCTTAGCAAGAAGATGAATCGGGTGTCGATGAAAAGTGAAGAAGATGTTATTCAAATCTAAATTAAAATTGATTGCTTAATTGCGCTAGTTTTAAATACTCTCTCTTTTCATCCATTTTTTTCTAGCTAAACATACTTATGACTTATGAAATTTGTCACGTGATATCTTAACGGTTAATCCGATAACAATTAATAACCGATTTAACGGTTTACCATGTCTACAAACCGATAACCGATAAGTAAAACCGATAACTTTTAAATCTGGATCGATACGTAGACAGGTGTGTGTGTGTGTGTTTATTTCTAGCTTTGTTTGTTTCAGCAACAAGCCTGTAACAAAATTATTTTGATTCCAATTAAGGTTGGATCTGGCCGAACGGAAGATAAGTAACAAAGAGGAGAGGGAGGTTTTTAAATAAAGAAAAATCTTATATATTCAAATGTCGAGAAAACAAATAATTTTAATTATTATATATTCAAAATCTTGATTTAACATTTTAATATTCACATTTATATTCAAATTAGATTTTTTAAACTTAATAAAAACAAATAAAATCTTAATCATCTTGTTATCTCCGTAGGAACATCTTAGATAATATGGTAGTAGCTCATAAGCTTATTAAAGGGTATACTCAGNGGATGGGGAATTTTAAGAACAAGAATATAGAGTTGGGTAGATGGTGGATGAAAGGATAGGGAAGTTATTTTTATTACTTATTATATTATACATATACTAACGGATTCACTTTTTTTCTTAAAAAAAATTAATCACGCTCATTTCAGATATTTATATAATTTCAGATAAGAATAAGGTATAAATAAATACCGGTTAAGTTATAATATTAAAAGTAAATTTAATAAACAAATTCGCAGGGATTTTATGTATTTTTCTCTCTATATAAAAAATATAGATTATTCTATTTCATGCAACTATTCCCGCATGCCCTATAGCCTCAGAAGTCAGAAAACACATGTCTCCTCTCTCTCGCGTCACTAATCAGAGGCACGTGAGTTCCTCCTTACGTTACAGCACAACTGCATCCATCTTTTTTATCAGGTCACGTGCGCACCTTCTCCTCAGTTCTCTCACAACGATTTTTCTCTTTTGGCAAACCATTTTTTACACTTCCCCTCTTGGCTTCCTCTGTATTCTCTTCCAACTTCCTCTATACCCTGTACCCACTCACGCCCTCTCTCTACCCGGTACTCTACGGAATATCAAATCTTGAAAACCATCTCATAGAGAGAGGAACAAAGGGTTGGAGGAAAAGAATATCTCCTTGAGAATTCAATAATTTGAATATACTTGGATTTTTGTTGTAAATCTCGAAAACCCTTTTGACCAAAGGATTGGGTGAAAGTTATAGAATTTGATTTCTTTTTTGTGCAATATAATTGAGTTATTTTATTGTATGATGTGAAGCAGAAAGAGAGAGACAGAGCTATGCACGCTTATAATAGGCTACCGAGTAGTGGACACAGCAGTCCATCAACGCCGTCATCGCCACGCTCCCGGTCGCCTCGTTTACGCAGTAGTAATAGTGGTGGTGGTGGACGGGTCAAACCCAGCGCCCGTTTTACTCCGGGTCAACCGGGCCCGAGAACCCTTGCACATCGTCTTGCTTGGGTCATTCTATCTGTTCTGCTTCGTCGTCAGGGGATTTTCCTCTTTGCTCCTTTGCTTTACATTGCAGGGATGTTGTTTTACATGGGGACAGTATCATTTGATGTTGTTCCTATCATTAGGCACCGCCCTGCTCCCGGCTCTATTTACCGGAGCCCCCAACTCTATGCAAAGCTTCGACCCGAAATGGAGTCTGATAATTCCACTGCTGATGCGGTTAGACTATTACTTTTGGATAAAAACTCTCTCTCTTTGTTTTGTGAGGTGCTGTGATTTCAGCTTAAAATGACTTGGAGTGATAATGCCTTTTATGGTTTGGGTTAAATTGCAGTAAATGATGGCTTATGTGCGTTCTGTTGAAAGTTGTAAATCAAGAACAACAAAGTCTTCTCTTTTTCTTTCCTGACTTTTGGTTTTTTGGGGATCACCGAGTTTTTCCGTTGCAAATTTATTAAATTTTGTTCAGTTATGATTGCTCCAGTTTGAGATGTTTCGTTTAGATCCGTAATACAGAGTGTATTTGGTTCTTCTCTGTTATATATCAATGCCAGTGATCATGGTTGTTTTACCGTTGCCCTATGGAATTTCTTTCTTTTTCTCTCTGTCTTCATCTTTGCTTCATCATCTGTTAATTCTTCTGCTTGCTGAGCACATCTGAGTATTCTGTAGCAAATGTATATGATAGCTGCTAGTTGGGGTACTAAGTAATTTGATGGGAATTTTTAATTGTTAACATGTTATCTTACTGAATGAGGTTGAAGCGTAATTTCCTTGTCTGAAGATTCAAAAGATTGCTGTATGGTGCATATAGCAAAAAGTATGATAATCATTGATTACATATAGGAAACCAGAATTCTGACATTAATCCTGGTTGACATGTTGAACCTCTTTCAAGGGGGTAAAGAACCTCCTAAGGTGGTCAATGTTCTTAGAGCGACGAAGCAGAAGAGACACCATGATGGGTAAATCATCTGTCGATAATGTATTTCATGCTAATGTGCATTGGTCCTTTGTCAATGACAAAAAGACTTCCTATTGGCCATTGTGATAACAAATGTTGTTCATGCTTAGACCTCCTTTGTTTTTAGCATGACTTTTTCACTACTGTATTTCCTTTCCATACTTGTTTTTGATGTGCCTTACCTTTTTTTTTTTGATAAAAAGTAACTTGTATTCCTCAGTACCAAGAAGATATCGGCAGTAGTATAATTACCAAAGGTCTAAGATCCTTCACAGAAGCCAAAAAAATTTACAAGTGATTCTGTATCTACTGCATAATTCTCTTTACACCAGAATTGAAATGACAAAAAACAGTTTAGCTTAATTCTCTGTATAGAGTTACTAGTGTTCTAAAAACATCTATTGTTCCTCTCCTTCCAGATGGTCCACCAAATCCAAGCTGGTGCCATTGACCACCACTTCAGCACTTCTTCTGTCTATTCTTAGTCTTAATGTTGTTCCAGCAGCACAAAAGGTCCTTAGTTTCCTTTGGCATCACCTATTGAGTTTCAGCTAATTCAAGAAAGAGCTGCCACAAAATGTCAATAACCTTGCAATGAAGAAAAAGGTGGGTGTCGGTCTCTACCTTCGCTAAGGTAGGGGTGAGGCTGCAAATACATCACCTTCCCCTGTACTCCACTTGTGGGATTACACTGGTTATGTTGTTGTTAATGACATGTTGCATGCATTTATGAGGAAAAAATTGTGTTGTTGCATGTGAAGGTAGAATCATGGTACTTGGATGTAGGTGTTAACCTGGTTTCATATGTCACGAACACTTGGGGATAGGAGAAGAGCAGGAATGCTGCTAGGGGTTGAGACTCCAGGCAATATGCACAATGATTTATTTGAACACAGTGTTCCCAGTTCCAATTTCCAACTACAGTGCTCGAGTGGAAGTACTCTTAACAGGGTGTCCGTGATAGGTGTTTAGAAATATTAGAGAATACATATGAGTGTTGAGTTCCCTAAACAACATTTTATTTGTTCAAGACTCTTTCTCTGCTTTCAGTGGCATGACAAAACATTAATGAGAATTGAGAAAGTTGTCTATTTGACATTGAATAGTCTGAAGGGCATAAGGGCATAAGTTTGTTATGTGATCAGGCATGCAATTAATTTGCTCACATGCTATATGCCTTCAGTCCAAGAGCACACGTATTAAGTGCTTTATAGTTCACTTGCTTATATGATTACACGGTAAATTTCGTGTGATACTTCACTTGTTTACATGATTACATGTCTTATATGTGGAGAAACATTGAGTTTTCTGTTCAATTGTGAAATATTTGATGATAAATTTAGGTTCTTATATAGTGGTTGTTAGACCAACTATGTTATATGGGGCGGAGTGTTGGTCGGTCAAGAACTCGCATGTCCAGAAGATGAAAGTAGTGAAAATGAGGATGTTGAGATGGATGTGTGGTCATATTAGGAGAAATAGAACTAGGAACGAGGATATTCGGGATAAGGTAGGAGTGCCCTCCGTGGTGGATAAGACGAGGGAAGCGAGACTGAGATGGTCGACTATGGTGGGTATGAGGAGAGATAGAGGTAAACCGATATTGGAGAGAGGTGATTAGACAGGACATAACACACTTGCAGCTTATCAAGGACATAACCCTAGAGAGGAAGATATGAAGGTCAAAGATCAGGGTAGAAGGTTAGTAGGTAGTCGTGCGTCGTTTAGGTTTCCCTAGTCAGTACTACCATTATTTTTCTCCTACTTATTTTTCGATTTTATTATTACATGTTGTTTCCTTTGCTTCAGTTATCGTATTATTTGTTGTTACTACTTTTTTTTCTCCATTATTTTAACATGACTTATTCTCTACTGTATTTCTTTTTTCATACCTATTCTGATGTGCTTTACTTGAACCGAGGGTGTATTGGAAATAACCTCTCTACCTTTGCAAGGTAGGGTATGACTGCGTAAACACCACCCTCTCTCCCCACTTGTGGGATTTCTTTGGGTATGTTGTTGTTAATTTAGGTTCTTGTTTCCCCTTGAATGTTTCTGAATTCTTTCTGTCAATAAGTGTGTTACTTTGTAACTTGATCTTCTTTTATGATTTATGATATTTTAGTTCAAATTCTTCCAAAGATGGTGAAGCTTGTCCATTATTTCATTATGTCAATCTTGGTAATATAGCTGATCATGAAATGTATTTGCAGTGAAAACAGTTTGTATTGATTCTTCTTTTGCTTTTCTCTTCTAAAGTCCTACTAAGTAGAGGTGCAAATTTCCTGTAGATATCAACAATATGGAAAAATTCCTATAGAGGTGGTGAATGGAGACCATGCATTAACAAATCCTCAGGAGGTACACAATTTGGAGAATCAAACTTATCTTTTATCCTCGTTAGTATGCTGTAATAC
>JACEIK010001788.1:106329-133512 GCA_018107945.1 Datura stramonium | reverse complement strand
TATATTACATATATATATGTATATATACAAAATTTCAACTTGACGCTTCCGGGTGCCGTGGCAACCCCACCAATATACATAGATCCACCCCCGTGCAGGATACAAGTCAAACGAAATCTGGAACGCGGTTATTGAGAAGTTTGCAAAAAGACTTGCATCAAATGCAGTATTTTTCTTTTGGGGGCAGACTTAACACCCATAAACAGTGCTCTAGATAGTATCCCAACATACTTCAGAACAAGAGTATGCTAATGAAATGACACTGGAGGTATGGTATGGAAAACCCTGCGTTTATGGAAAGCAGTAATTAAAGCAAAGCATGAGCTGAATAACTGGTACTAGATCACCCTATAGGATGGGCCCTTGGAAGCACCTTTCTAAATTATGGGATGAGTTCCAACTCAACTGAGAACTCAAGGTAGGGGTTAGGTACTTTGGAAGGACAATGGCTTGGTTAAGTGGCACTAGATAATGAATATCCACACCTTTATCAACTGGCAAGTGACCAAGATTCCTCTGTAGAGAAAATGCTAGCAGAATAATTCACGAGACCTACACTTCAGGAGAAGCAGATTGGGAAATGAATGCACTAATGCAATTGCTCGCTAAACTAGCTGGGATTTCTGTGAGGTAAAGGATTAGCGGGTTTGGGGGAATTCAAAGGATGAGAAATTTACAGTGAGGGAAGCATATATGCGCAACTATCTTCCAACATGAGGTTGATAGACAACTGGCCATGGAAATTATTTTGAAGGACCAAACTACCTACTAAAGTGATTTGCTTTAGCTGGATAGCAAGCATACCTCACTTATGATGATCTCAGCAGAAGAAGTATACAAATAATGAGCTAGTGTTACGTGTGCTAGTTGGAATCTGAAAGTGTTAGACATTTATTTCTACACTGTAGAGTAGCAGCTCATATGTGGAATATGTTTTTCTCTACTTCTAGATTAAGGAAGCTTATGAAAGCTGGTGGTCATGGAGAGTTGGAGAACCCATCAAAAAAAAACTTGGCTAAGAGTTCCTGCTTGCAAATGTGTTGATGGAATCTCAACTCCTTATCATGCACTTAAAGCCAAATGCTTATTGAATTTGTTTAGTTGGCTTAACCAGGACCTGCATCTAGTTTGGATTATGTCTACTCTTTAACTATAGTCTGAATTTTGTATATGAGCAGAACAGCAGAAAAAATCTTTGTTTTAACTTTTGTTTTTTCTACATCTTCTTGATGCTTTTTAACGAATATTCCTTATTTCTATAAAAAAACAATCTGTTGCGGCATTTCTTTCATGTTAGCGTCATAGAGGTTTCATAGACGCGGTGAGTATTGTTATGTCATTGTCCTTTTCATTGATGTCTCATCTTGCACACATGTCTTGCTATTTTAAATATGTAGTATTACAAGTTTATGAAAGGAAGATGTTTTATTAAAGGGAAGTGTTTTTTTGAAAAGGAAAGAGGGGTTTTATCAAAAGATTATTTTTCTGCTCATGCATGTATCACGTTTCATAAGTCATTTAAGGTTGATTCGCTTGGTCAAAGTTATGGCACTGGGTGCTGCTCCATCCCACCAAGTTTTGGGGCGTGACGAACAATTTGTATATAATTTATTAAGATTCAAAAGCCTATCTTGCTAGATTAACGATTTTGAGGTTCTTGCTCTATAGAATCAGCATCCAAAATGCCTATACGAACTCAATTCATTATTTAGTAATGGAATAGAAAAAAATGTAGAAAGGGCTCTTTGATATGAAACAAAACCGCATGTTTTTTTTTTTTGGACAAAAATATTTCTGCTAATGTGAAAAAGGCTGAAGGAAGGAGACAAAAAATTGAGGCAAATCTAGCTCTCCGACGAGCTAGAACACGGGTGGAGGCTATCAATCCGATTTCATAACTAGTTGATCGGAAATGTTATGCAACCATATCCTGTTTCTTTCTCTTTTTTCTTTTTAATTTAGATGAGGTTTGGTAATCAATGAACTAAGATTGTAACGCGTATCTTCAGGTTTTCCTGAATCAAATGGTTACCTTTATATTGAGGCAAATGGTGGCTTGAATCAGCAAAGGACGTCGGTATGCCCTTCAGTTCCAAAGATAATTGTTACTGAAATGCAGAAGGTTCTGTTTGGATGATGGCAGTAGTTTAAGATCACTATGTTGCTTTTGTGCTTCCAGATATGCAATGCTGTTGCTGTGGCTGGTTATCTTAATGCGATCCTGGTCATCCCACACTTCCATTTTCATAGCATTTGGAGGGATCCAAGGTCGACTGCTCTTTCGTCTTCTTTGTTTGTTGAGTAATGAAGTACTTCTGTAGCGGGACATTTATATACTGTAAACTCAGAAATTTGGCAGATGCATAAATAGTTTTGAATTGTTGCTATCATTACCTGGGCTAGTTTTTTCTGATGACAAGCTCCTGAGATGCTTTACCTGCTCTTATAGCATTAAAATTGGCTTCTCTTAATAAAATGTGTACTACCTCTAATTGAATATATCACAAATGACCATAATAAGATGTCAGTAGCCCTAGAATTTGAACAGATTCGGTGGTTTGGTGAATCTATACCTTAGGTTCATGGTCATTTCCTTTTGAGACATTGAGTGAAGCAAACTAAAATCTGAATTACTTCATGCAAACTTGGTACCATTCTTGTCAATCTAGTGGTGGATTGTCATAAAGTTATTTCTGGGATAGTGGGTGTTCGTTTTAGTCATGGCTGTTCTCTTGATCAATCTAGTTTAATATCCATTTCTACACCTTCCTTTCATTTCAAATTATAAAAGTGCTCAACGGTTGTTCTCTGCAGCAAGTTCGGGGATATTTATGATGAGGATTTTTTTGTTAAAACCCTAGCCAATGATGTGCGAGTGGTGAACAAGGTTCCTGATTATATTATGCAAAGGTTTGATTACAATATGAGCAATGTTTACAACTTCAGGATCAAAGCTTGGTCCTCCATCAGTTACTACAGGGATACAGTTCTTCCAAAGCTGCTCGAAGAAAAGTGAGTTTCTGGACATTTCTGTTTTTTTTTTGGTCACTACTATTGACTCTTAGGCTGAACTGCGTTTAGTTAGAATATTAGTGCTAATATTTAGCTATCATCTCGTTAGACATCTTAATACGACTGTGTTGATTGTGTTAATTAATTAGCAAGTTTTAGGAGACTTTTTTTTTCCTTTTCCTAGCTTAATTATAGGAACAACACATTTTCTTTTACTGTAATTGATTGTATTTCCTTAATCAGCTGGGATTCACTTGTGTTCTTCCCTTTTCATGGGATGTAAAAAAAAAAGAGGATATGTTCTAGACTTGTTAGAGAACTTTTATTATTATTATTTTTATTATTATTATTATTGTTGTTGTTGTTGTTATTATTATTATTATNGTTGTTGTTATTATTATTATTATTATTATTATTGTTATTGTTATTGTTATTGTTATTAGTTTCTTTCTGTCCAAATACACCAAAATATACATGCAGGGACCATAGCCCAAATTTTCTTGGTGGTTTTATTAACTCTCCGTAAGCTCCAGCTCTCATAAGCATCCTTCATTGAGTAGGAAGTGAACCATTTCAGACAAAAAATACACGTGAACATACTCCAAATATCTGTTAGCTACTTGGCAGTGCAGTAGCAAATGGCATGTAGTTTCAGCATACCTTTTGGCACATGTAGCATCTGTTTGGTAGCTGGAAGTTCCTCTTAATCAATTTATCTTCAGTGAGACATGCCTCATATAAGGCAGTCCAAGTAAAGCAGAAGATCTTTGGGGTCAGTTTAGTTCTCCAAATGAGTTCCAACAGCTAGTGCTATCAATCAGAGAGTTACTTGAACAACTATGTTGGTATCCCATCTTGACTGTGTAGTTGCCTCCACCATAGTTCCCCATTTAAGTTTGTCCTGGATTTGAGGATTCACTAGCAAGGAGATGTTTTTATTTTTGGATGAAGTTATTTCATTAAAAAAGCATCAAGAAGATGCAGTATTTATAAGATTTGTCTTTGGAGCTTACAGAAGAGTCTGGATTCTATAACAAAAAAAAACTACTTCAGAGATAAGGAACTAATGGAATATAGGATTTGATTTGAACTACTAACTGTGTACAAACTGAACCATCAAAAATGAACTAGCAACTCATGGCCTTCAAAGACCCTATAAGAGTTGAGACCCCATCAAAACTTCTCTTGTTTCTTTATTTCCAAATACGCTGAAATATGCAAGCAGGTATCATTTTGCAGACACTCTTGATGGCTTTGTCAACTCTCCAAAAACACTAATTCATATAGGATTCTCTTAATGAGTATGGGGTGGAATATTTGAGTCAGTGATGCAAAAAGACTTGCTCTAGATATCTGTAGCAACTTCACGGTAAAGGAATAATGGCTAGGACTTTCAGCATCCTTTTTGCATATGTAGCATCTGTTGGGAAGTTGAAACTTCCTTTTCATTAAGTTAACCTGAACGAGGCAGGCCTCACTAAGGACTATCCAGGTGAAGCAGATGATCTTAGGAGGTAACTTAGTTTTCCATATTAGTTTCCATGGCCAGTTATCTAGCACAGGGTTGCTAGAGCACAATTGATGATAGCTTGTGCCCTTGATTGTTTCCCTCCCACAAAAGATTCCTTTTAGTTTACCAAGTTGTTCCATCACGTTAAGTTCCAATAAAGATCAGTGTATCATCTGCATAAAGCAGATGGGAGACTGTGGCATGGGATCTCACATTCCTATTTTGAAGTTGCATGGCTTTATGAAGCATTTTACTGAGCCCTTTCATAACCAGAATAAATAGAAAATGTAAGATTTGATCACCTTGCCTGATGCCTCTCTAAGGTGAGAAAAATCCACTGCTCCCGTATTCACCGAAACAGAGTAGTTAATAGCTGAGATACAAAAGTTGATCCATCTTAGCCATCTCTCCTCAAAACCCATGTGTCTCATGATGTTAATCAAATAGGACCAATTTACGTTATCAAAAGCTTTCTCAATATCCAGTTTAAACACCCCTGGCAACTGCCTCATTTGTTATGAGAACTCCATCTGTGATTTGCCTCCCCTTTGACAAATTCTGGCTTCCACAAACAAGCTTCCCAATAACTGTTTTGAGTCTTTGGATTGAGAGCTTAGAAGCAATCTTGTACACACTACTGATAAGGCTGATTGGTCATCCTTGAGTTCAATAGCCCCATTCTTTTAGGAATTAGTGCAATGAAAGATGCATTACCACACTTGGCCATGTGACAATTGTATTCGAAATGTTTCAAAGTGTCAATGAACTCCTTTTAATGATTTACCAAGCTTGCTGAGAGAATGCCATAGTGAATTCATCAGGACCAAAAGCCCTGTCTGCAACACACATTTTAATAGTAGTACACATTCCTCCTTTTCAAACTCTCTTTCCAACCTACTCCTTTAGCTTTTGAGATTCTAGCTCGATTTTCAGAGCAAGAAGTTGGTCTCCAAGGTTCATTCTCAGTGTATGGTTGCTGGTACAAGTTGAAGATTTCTTTTTTAATTTCCTCCGTCTTCAGTAACTTCATCCTCAATCTGCAACCTGCCAATTCAGTTGTTCCTTCTATGTGCATTAGCCATTCTCTGAAAGTACTTAGTGTTCCTGTCTCCCTCCTTTAGCCACAGGCATCTACACTTTTGTCTTCCAGAGGCCTCCTCAATCTTAGCTAGTTGCTGAAATTGAGCTTGCAAGTTGATCATTTGAGTTTTTTCCTGTTCTAGCATAGTGAATTCCTCAAGAACCTTACTCTTTTGAGTTTCCTGCTTGCCAAACACCTCCCTTTTCCAGCATGAGATATCTTTCTATTTGGAAAGAAATCAAAGATGCTTTTAGGACAAAGAGAACTCTATTCAGGAGATTAAGCTGAACTGTTAGGGCTTTACTATTTTTGGTGTAAACAACAATGTCTTGATAGCATAGGATCTTTTTGATTTTCTAGATTACTGTTAGAAAGCTTTTTGTCTCCCTAATATAATCCCTTTTGTGATCTGGGAACATACACAGCTTGTGTAAGTATCCTGTTTATAAAAATATACATTTTACCATTGTCAAAAAATTACTCTCCTATTATTATTCTTTAGTTTTATCATTACATGATGTTTCCTTTACTTAACTTATCTTAGTTTTTGTTGTCGATACTGTTCATTTCCCATTTTTGGTGGCTTCTTCATTACTATATTTCCTTTCCAAAACCTGTTCTGATATGCTTTACTTGAGTCGCGGATCTTTTGGAAACCACCTCTCTATAACAACAATCTAGGGGTATGGTCTGCAGTAGCAGACGAGCGTTGTGTAGTTTTCTTTTCAGTATTATTATTGTTAATGCCGTACTATTTTATTATTTAATTTTATCATTACCTGTTATTTCCTTTATTTCAGTTGGCGTATTATTTGTTGTTGATACTATTCATTTTCCGTTTTTTATGGCTTCTTCGCTGCTGTATTTTCTTTCTAAACCCGTGCTGAGGGTCTTTCGAAACCAATCTCTCTAAAACAACAAGGTAGGGCTATGGGTGTATAACCACTCTCCCCACACCCCACTTATGAGATTACACTAGGTTTGTTGTTGTACTCATCTTGAATTCTATATATACAAAAAAAATTTCATGGTCTGCCTTGTGCTTATAACACTCATG
Source organism: Datura stramonium (assembly GCA_018107945.1). Taxonomy (NCBI): domain Eukaryota; kingdom Viridiplantae; phylum Streptophyta; class Magnoliopsida; order Solanales; family Solanaceae; genus Datura; species Datura stramonium. Next base: position 126,852 of record JACEIK010001788.1, on the reverse strand, counting down.
TAAAATGTATAATGCCCTAGATGTCGTTGTTTTTGATCTTACTATCTTATGCACACCTTCTCTGCTACTTCTATTGGAAGGAGTCGCGCGGCTGCCTCCACATTCCACCGCTTACAACGGCGTCTCAATCATGGAGATTTCACCCACACTTTTGTGTCACTATCTTAAGAATTTTGTGCCAACAAATACATTGGTTAAAAATAGGTTCTTTCATTTTGGGGAGAAAGAGGCTATCAGTACACTATTTTGTACTATTTCCGGAGGATGAAATATAACTTTTAAGTTTTAATAACATTGTGGGGTTCATGTAATACAATAAATAAGAGGAAGATGGAAAAAACATTTTGAAGAGTAAGGTACTTAGTAATTGCCTTCCGCTTGATTGAGTAATTATGTATACATTTTTTCCCAACATTATCTAGACATTTTTGGACTTTTTAAAATTTAAAAAGGAAAAAAAAAAGAAAAAAGATTAGTGAATTTTTTGGCCAAAGAGAGGTGCCAAGTCACCTTGTCTATGCCCTCAACTATATATATAGAAGTGCTTACTTTCTAAAACAGGTACTTATTTTGAAGAGTTAAGGTGTTTGATCAAGTTCTTAGAAAAAAAATAAGTGCTTTTGTGAGCGGCAAAAGTTTTTGCTGTGGGGATGAAGTTGAAAAAATAGTTGTTTCTAACATAAGGAAAAGAAGTTTAAAAAGTTTTTGGGCTAAAACACCATTTCAAAAATTTATATTCACCAAACTAGCTAAACTGTACCGTCAAAACATTATACTCATGTATTATTGACAGCACATCTATGATTGAAATCTCATAAAATTGCCACTCTATTTTTTGATTCTTTTATATTTTAATTAAATAAAATTAAAGAATCAACTAAAATCCTCATAATAAATTCATCTATCATTGAAAGTACTAATTGTAAAATGAATATTTACATGCTCCTGTCGTTTTTTGTCCGTAAAAATTGGCAAAACACAAACTGCTTCTTTTATATTAAAACTGCTTCTCAAATTATTTCACCAAACACAAGCAGCTACTAATCAAAAATACTTCCTCTGAAACCCGACCAGTGAAAAATCACTTTTCAAAATAAGCAAACTTTGAAAGCATGACTGACTAGTTCTAGAAGTATAAATGCCTAGACTTCCAATATCTAAGTTTGTTATCATGTTTTATTCTCAAAAGAAAGAGTCTGTTATCATGCTCTGTCGACTGGATATATTCCTTGCCAATTCTTTGATGCTTAATTGGTAGGTTTGTTTCTTCATATTTGAAACATTTTGTTTTGTTATCTATGGCCACGATTATGCTAAGTGTCTTCTAATCATTCACTCAGGCTCATCAGAATATCCCCATTTGCAAACCGTTTATCATTTGATGCTCCTCCAGCAGTTCAGCGGCTTAGGTGTCTGGCAAATTATGAAGCCCTTAGATTTTCAAGTCCCATTTTGAGTTTAGGGGAAACATTGGTGTCAAGAATGAAAGAACGGAGTGCCAATAATAGTGGAAAGTATATCTCTGTGCATCTCCGTTTTGAGGAGGTTAGTTTCATGAGGTGCAAACTGCTATATACTGAATTTTTTTTTATGTGCTCCATAGCTTAGTTTTCCAAGGATATTGAGTCTTGATCATTTTCCCTTGCAGGATATGGTGGCTTTCTCTTGTTGCATATATGATGGCGGTGGTGAAGAAAAAAGGGACATGGATGCTGCAAGAGAGAGAGGATGGAAGGGAAAATTTACAAAACCTGGTCGTGTAATTCGTCCAGGAGCTATCAGGATTAACGGGAAGTGTCCGTTGACTCCTTTAGAGGTAATATATTGTCATTTTCATTTCTTTTCAAGAGACTTGACATAACGGAACACGTTATATTTCAGAGAAGTTGTATGACTGTATTTTCTTGGCTTGATCAAAGCATTCTGATCCTTTTGTGAGACTTCCTTCCTAAAGAAAAAGTATTTTTCAGAAAACATATGATTTACAATACTTCCTGGAGATGGCACTTCTTTGTACCTGGCCTTAATTTCAATTCCTGGAATCCTACCTTTGTCTGAGATTTAGTGTATACTTATGCTAGGCACAGGGATACGTATGAGATGATGAGAGCGTAAAATTGGATAATTGCATTAGTTTTACTTGTATTTGTTTTGTTGACTTCCCCTAGTTCACCATGAAGTGACTCGTGCGACTTGAGTAGTTTACTTGGTGGTGATTTTTAAAAGTTTCTTCTCCTTGTTCAATCATGTGTGAGAAGGCTGCCTTGGAAATGTGAGCAGGAGTATCCTTCTTCATTGTCTTCTTTAGTCAACATCAACTGTCATAGTTCATTGCAAGGATTGTGACTACTGTTTAGTAAGATTCCGAGAACCATATGTTATTTTCATAAGATCTATTGCAATTCTACGTCCTGCTTCTGTGGGCTTTACCTTTTAAGCATTGCTACTGTATATCAGCAATTATTTGTTTTTTCTTTGTGTGGTGCTTTATCATTTTTGTGTCTACCGTTGGGTGCTTCTACAAAGGCATGTCTGTGCGGGAATTTGGTGATTGAGAGAGTAAAGAAGGGGTTTGCAGGACGGCAAAAAAGATACTTGTCGAAAGAAGGATAGGAATTATTGATTAAAAGGAACTTTGTCTAGCATCCCCATATATTTTATGTCGCTTTTGCAGGCTCCTGGTAAAGTGACTGAGAGGTTGGAAAGACTTCAACAAAACTTGTTATGAGATACAATGGGAGGAACAAGAAAGTTGAATTTAGTGAATGGGAGAGTTGTCACATCTTCAAAAGAACGGGGTTGTTAGGGAAGTGAATATGAAGGTTTGGGTGGAGGAGGTATGGTAGCGGAAAAATATGGTATTATGAAAGGGGGATGAAGAACTAGAAACATTACAACGTCGTTTAGATGTGGCTTATGGAGAAGTATTATGGAGTGAGGAGACTTCAGTGTGCATATTTCTTTCAGGGTTGGGGATGGAATGTCAAGCACCATATTCGACTCTGGCGCAACAGGCACCTGATCCTACGGAATCATATCGGAAGCACCTACGGAAGATAATAATTCATGCGTTTGTCTCGTTATTATTAATTAACCAATTCTGCTTAATTTAAGGCCAAAAAATTATTAAATGAAACAAAGATGGGGGCACACTACCATGTTTAGCTGACAAATAGATTTACATATTCATTTGTATGTCAATTCTCTTTTTTTTTTCATTATAAAAAACGATGATATACAACAACATACCCGGTGTAGTTTTATAAATTGAAGTGTTGGAGGGTAGAGTGTACACAGACCCAATGTCTTAAAAGGCAAGGCGTGAGGCAAGGCGTAAGTTTCGAGACACGGGGTGTGAATCTCATGGATCTATGAGGCGTATATCTCACATATCTTCAATTTTATAATTTTATTACTAAGATAAGCAAAAGTAATATATTCAATAATTTTGCAAATAAATTCAAATAAATCACCAATAATATCGAAAAAAATATATTATAATTATTAATTGAGAAAGTTAACAACGAAAAATGATAATAATCAAGATAATCTTTAAAATGAAATCATCATCCACTTCATCATCGATCTCCACATCCACTAGTCATTCCCACTCTCAACTAATATTTGCACTTATATTATTTATATATTTCAAAGAAGGAGAAAGATAAAAAGTGTAAGAGCAATAACAATATAAATAAAGCTGTCTCAGGAACACAGTGCTATAAAATCTCTATTATATCGATTTTAGGCATAATCATATAAAAAAAATATTTCTGAACAATTTCATTTTCTATGAGAATTGTTTTCTTTATTTATATAGGAAAAATCACCACAATAAGAAACTATTAGCATAAAGTATAAATATCATTGCACCAATAATAAAAAAATATGATTTATAGCAAAAAAATTTTAAAACAATAAACATCAAATTTAATGCCCGAGATTATGTTTTATGTCTGAGACTTGCACTTTTACGCTCCTAATTCCAGGGCATACGCTCTATGAATTTATGCGTTTCATTTGTGTTCTGGAGCGTTTTTGGTAATGCCCCGTCCTGGGCCTCGCTTTGGGACTCGCCTTGGAAACGCCTTTGAAAATAGTGCACGGACCTAACCCCTACCTCAGTGGCAGAGAGGTTATTTCCTATAGAACCTCAGCTCAAGAAAAACAGTCCAAAGCAGTTCCGAAAAAAGAAGTAACGATGTAGAAGAAACAATCAAGAATAACAGAGGGGGAACTATAACAAAACATTACAATAAACGAGGTACAAGATATAACATATAGTAATCTAAATTGAAGGACAAGAAACTCAAGAGCAATACTACGACTAATATGAACGAACAACAAGATACACACTGCTACCTACTAGCCTAATGCGTGTCCTCCACAACCTCCTATCTAAGGTCATGTCCTCGGTAAGCTGAAACTATGCCTTGTCTTATCACTTCTCACGAGTACTTCTTCGGTCTACCTCTACCCCTCTCGAAACCATCTATAGTCAGCCTCTTACACCTTATTAATAGGGCATCCATGTCTCTCCTCTTCACATGCTCGAACTATTTCAGCCTCACTTTTCACATCTTGTCCTCCACCGAAGCTACTCCAACCTTATCCCAGATATCCTCATTTTTAATCCTATTTCTATTAGTATGTCCACTCATCCATCGCAACATTCTCATTTCCACAACTTTCATCTTTTGAACGTGAGAGTTCTTGATTGGCCAACACTTTACCCAGTGTTATTAAAAGTACTTGTTTCAACGCTTAAAGCGAGAAGCGATGCGAGGTACACTTGTTGTGCTTTAAAGACCTGAAACGAAGCGAAGATGTTTAAGCGAGTGCTTCTGTGACTGAAGCGAGAAGCGAGGTGATGCATAAAAGTGTTAAAAGTTGGCTTAAGCGATATTAGGGTTAATTTTAAAATTTATTAAAAATAATTACGTATTGCTAGGGCATTTAACATTGAGAAAAACGATTTATTTTCTCTCGAACTTCTTTTCCTTTTCACTCAGACTGCTGTTGCGAGCCTCTCTTCCTCTTAGTTCAGACTGTTGCTGTGAGCCAACTGCAGCTACCTGCTACTCTTTTCAAGGTAAGTTTTTATCTTTTCCTCTCTTCTCTTTCTCCTCTTCTCTTTTTCTATTTCTTTCTCTTCTTCTTTCTCTGTTTTTTTTGCTGCGTGGGCTTTCTCTTTTCTCAAACTGAAAAGAGAAATGTACCAAGATGAAGGAACCTAGAAAACAATGCACACAAAATTTGGGCAATTGGTTGTAGTAAATTCTGTCCTAATATACTTTCCTCTGTTTTTGTGTAGCTTAACTTTTTTTTGGTTGTGATGGTTGTAAATTCTGCTTTTCTTTTCAATGACATCAAGTCAAAAAAGAGATCCTGCTCGGGCGTATGGAACTGCAACGGGTAGTAACTCAATAGTCTGATGTATCTTTTGTGAAAAGACATACAACAGTGGAATATATCGTTACAAGAAACATCTAATTGGTGGTTTTAGAGATGTCGTTGTCTGTCCAAAAGTTTCGGATTTTATTAAACAAGAAATGAGAGTATGTTGCGAGAAAAAATGAAATAAAAACTCAAATGAGCCATGAAGCATCTAAGGTTAATTTGATTAATAAAGATGATTAAATGGATGAGGAAAACATTGAAGAAGCCAATGATGCATCAATGGGGCCTCCCTCAAAATCTCAAAGAAAGTCTTCAACTCGTGGAAGTGGATTATCCACCGCTAGCACTGTAAAAGTCCTCTTAATCTTATTTCTCACAAAAGGCACATGAAAATTGAAAATATGATTAATTGTTGTAATTAATCAAGGGATTAACCTCTTGATTATTCCCCAAGAATTCCTCCTACAATGTTTTGAATCTATATCTTGTAATCTGGGGATTAGAATGTTGAATCTGACGTTAATACTTGTTAATCGACAGAGTAGGAACTCACCTTATATAGTTTGGGAAAGTCATAGGGCGCTCTCTCTCTCTTAAAAAGTTGTCCAAAACGAAGTAGGATTGGAATCCCGAAAATTTTCCTCACTGCGTATTCATAGATGGACCCGTTCCGCTGAATGATATGAGGTCGTATATTGGGATATGCTGGCCGCATATCAAACACATTTTGAAATAGAAGAAGACAATTTTAAGGCCAAAATGCGAATTCACATATGGCATTTTGCGGCCGCATATTGGTCCAGCGGATTGCTGTGCGACCTTTCGGTAAAATGATCATATCTCCTGATAGGTAAGTCCAAATGATGAATAGTTTGATGTGTTGGAAACTCGACTCAAAGACTTTTAATTGAATAGGTAATCCACTACATAAATCATTACACCCAGGGAAATATTCTTGTTTGAAGTTGGATGTCGTGCAAGCTCGTATGAAGTATTAGTATGTTGCATAACTTTCAACTTGGTTTTGTGCTAGAGCAATCCTTAGACCCTAAATCTCTCCCAATACACCTCCTATAACTATTATCATGGTCTGTGACTAGTTCATAGCTTCTTTTGGCCTAAAAAGAGGTATGTCTAATCGCCGCCGCATATTTATAATTGGGCACAATATGTGTTTGATATGCAGATTTCATATCACCATCTACGGCCAAATATCCATCGCAAACTTAAACAGAATACTTGGAACTTTAACGGATGTTTGATTTATTTTGGACTCGATAAGCGGACCGCATATGGCATTCTGCTGCCGGATATTGGTCTGCATATTGGCTCTCAAGCAATTCCTTTTTATTCCAAATGTTTTGTACACTCTATACATGCTAAGGTATCATCTTTTAACACATAGTCATCCAATATTTATCATAGTTTGGGTTGAACCATACAAAATTTAGCATTTCAAATCCGAGCCGAATTTCTAGTGTGTGACATGGAAGCATGGTTAGTTTCTGGGGGCATAAGTGGTATATGGAGAACGAGTTGAGGAAAATTCTTTTCTAACATATACAAAAATGTCTTGTCAAAGTGAGATGAAAGTTCAACAAATTTGTAGGTCTCACGAGGGGAAGTTCAACAAATCTGAGGGTACACTTTTGTACACGATGGTGTGAGGAAGAATGGGAAAGTCATTTCCATTGGTGATGTTACCGCCAGCCCTCATTCATCTTCTTCCGGTTGTTGTATCTAACAAGCTGTGAGTTGACATGATATATTTGCACGTTAGTTTTGTGAGATTGTATATTAGTGAAGTAGGAGTGGTAGATTATAGGAACAGGATGAGAATATTGTAGGCTTATCAGAAGTCAGGGTTCCAAAGTCTTACTTTGGATACCTTTCTTGCCAATGTTAGATAATATTTCTCTTGTTTATATTTATTTGTCTTAGTTTAACTAGATTTGTCACCTCATTTAAGAGCGCACAGAATTTGAAAAAGAGCACTGTTACATATGTGTGGATTTCTCCTTGATTAATTGTCTGACAAAAGCATTTACCATGGTATGTGCCAAATGCTACTCATAAATGCGATCACTTGGCGTATTGAGTATCAATCATTATTTTTACTTGTGATCATGCGCGATTATTACTTGAATAAGCACCCTGCATAACTGCCTAATTTGTTTTTAAATATTGCAGTCCTATACACAATTACTCCTTTGCATGTCTGTGCTTGATTTAGTGTTGAGTTTAATAACTGAGGGAAGCCTTTTTAGCACATATCAAAATATTTTTAGAAATTGAGGAATTGGGTTGAATAAGTAGCTGTAACAATTTTAACTATTTATTGTAGATTTCGAAGAGATTGACGCACTATTTCGTTGATATAGGGCAATGACAGTTAAGAGGTTTTTTCCCGAGTCATTTGCTAGATTAGAATGCGCATACTAAATTATGTAACTGCTTGCATTATATTTTCCTAAAACAATTAAATGTATAACATCACTCGGAATAACTGAAAATGATTACTTTTATGATGTTTTGCAATTACTCATCTATGTGCAATTGTTTATATTGATTAGACTTTTGGTTCAGATTCATATTAGAGTGATCCCATTCAGAAAGAGAGAAGTAGCTAACCTTCGTAAGTATGAGCCTTGTGGTGGCTAAGGTTAGTCACCCTATGCTTGTAGGTGCTAATTGTTTGACGTAGGAGATAGGTCGACACTCACCCGTGTGTTTTGCCAGATACCCACATACATAGCCATGTATAAATCTTTTAAAAAAAGTTATTTCTAAAAATAATAACTTTTTTTCCAGGTTCATTTTCAATGTACAAATTTATAGTATTGTTGTATAGATATATAGCTTGAACTAGTTTTGTCATTCTTTGAGGGGGTTGTCAACGAGACTGAGTATCCTTTAGAGGCACTTAGCTCGTTTGGGCATGTTACATCGTGTGACATGTATTGATTGTGCAGATGACGAAACACGTGGTGAGGTGCACACATTTCTAAATTTAGTGATACACTTTATTGATTTCATTCTTGTGGTATCCGTTCTTTAGATATTTTTATTTCTTCATATAGTATTATTATTTTCAAAAAATACCCGCAGACTTAAATGTATTTACACAACATTTAAAAATTCATGACTTGCTAGTGGTTTTTAACTTTTGAATATTTAAGCGTTGAAGACCTTTTCAGTAGCTATTTGAATCTTAGGTTTTGGTTAGATCTTTAAGCAACTAGTTCAGTGTTCACTCAACAGGTAGTACAAATTAGCAAAAAATTCACACATGATCATGAAGTTTGTTTGAGATTTCTATAGTAAAATTCATAAAAAAAATCATGTCGATTGAAGTTCGTTTGCGTTGCTTCCTTGTTTAGCCATGTTGGCTGCATTTTGGCTGAAGTTTGGGCTGCTCCTAGACAACATATCCATGGTGTTGGAGGCTTGGTTTTTGGATAAGTTTGAACCATCGATATAGAAGTATGTTAAGGTTTCTTGCACCTCTTTTCGTCGACATAATTTTTATTAGTTTTGTAGGTTGTGTAGTGAACGGAGTCGGTCAATCAAATCTCAAGAAATTCATGGACTAACACATACCGAAAAACTTGAAAATCGTAAATTCTCATTTATGCAAAAAAAAAGTGATGCTGGCAAAAAAATGGAAAGCGTGCTCTTCATCAGGCCTTCTAGGTTGGGCTTGACAAAATTTGGGCCGAACGAAGCCGGTCAATCAAATATCGAGAAATTCATGGACTAAAACACAACGTAAATCTTAAAAATTGTAAATTCTCATTTATGCAAAAAAGAGTGATGCCGGCCAAGAGAATGAAATGTGTGCTCATCACCGAGCCTTGTAGGCTAGGCATGACCAAATTGGGGTGAATTGAGCTGGTCAATCAAATCTCAAAAAATTCATGGACTAACACACACCGAAGGTATTGAAAATTGTAAATTTTAATTTATGCAAAACATCTAGAATACGTGCTGGTCACCAGACCTTGTAGGCTGGGCATGGCTAAAATATAGGATTGAACAGAGTCGGTCAATTAAATCTCGAGAAATTCATGGACTAACACACATCGAAAATATTAAAAATTGTAAATTCTCATTTACGCAAAAAAGAGTGATGTCGGCCAAGAAAATGAAATGCGTGCTCATCACCAAGTCTTGTATGCTGGGCATGGCCAAAATTTGGGGTCAAACGAAGACGGTCAATCAAATATCGAGAAATCCATGGACTAACATACACCAAAAATTTTAAAAATCGTAAATTCTCATTTATACAAAAAAAGGTGATGTCGGCCAGGAAAATGAAATGCGTGCTCGTCACTGGGCCTTGTAGTCTGGGCTTGACTAAATTTGAGATCGAATAAAACCGGTCAATCAAATCTCAAGAAATTCATGAACTTAACACACACTGAAAATTTTTAAAATTATAAATTCTCATTTATAAAAAAAAAAGTAATGCTGGCCAAGAAAATGGAATGCATGCTCGTCACTGGGCCTTGTAGGCTGGAAATGGCTAAAATTTAGGGCCAAATGGAGCTAGTCAATTAAATCTTGAGAAATACATGGACTAACACACACCGAAAATTTTGAAACTTATAAATTCTCATTTATGCAAAAAAGAGTGATACCAACCAAGAAATGGAATGCATGCTCGTCACCAGGCTTTGTAAGCTGGGCATAGCCAAAATTTGAGACCAAACGAAAATGGTCAATCAAATCTCGAAAAATTCATGGACTAACAAATACTGAGAATTATGAAAATCGCAAATTCTCATTTATGCAAAAAAAAAAGTGATTCCGGCCAAGAAAATAAAATGCGTACTCATCACCAGGCCTTGTAGACTGGGCTTGACTAAATTTGAGATTGAATGAAGCCGGTCAATCAAATCTCAAGAAATTCATGAACTAACACACATTAAAAATTCTAAAAATTATAAATTCTCATTTATACAAAAAAAAGTAATGTCGGTCAAGAAAATAGAATTAATGCTCATCACTGGGCCTTGTAGGCTGGAAATGGCTAAAATTTAGGGCCGAATGTAGCTGGTCAATAATGGACTAACAAATATCAAAAATTTTAAAAATTGTAAATTCTCATTTACGCAAAAAAGAGTGATGCTGGCCAAGAAAATGGAAGACATGCTCGCCACCAGGACTTGTAAACTGGGCATGGAAAAAATTTGGAGCCGAACGAAAGCGCTCAATCAAATTTCGAGAAATTCATGGACTAACACACACCGAGAATTATGAAAATCATAAATTTTTATTTATACAAAAAAGAGTGATGTCAGCCAAGAAAATAAAATGCTTGCTCGTTACCAGGCCTTGTAGGCTGGGCTTGACTAAATTTGGGATCGAATGGAGCTGGTCAATCAAATCTCGAGTAATATATGGACTAACACACTGAAAATCTTAACAATTGCAAATTCTCATTTATGCAAAAAGAGTAATGCCAACCAAGAAAAGAGAATGCGTGCTCGTCACAAGGCCTTGTAGGTTGTGCATGGCCTAAATTTGGAGCCAAACGAAGCCGATCAATCAAATCTCGAGAAATCTATGGACTAACACACGCTGAAAATATTGAAAATCATAAATACCGATACAGCCAAAATTTGAGGCCGAACAGAGACGGTCAATCAAATCTTGAGAAATTCATGGACTAACACACACCGAAAATATTGAAAATCATAAATTCTCATTTATGCAAATATAGTGATGCTGGAATAGAATATGGAATGAATGCTCGTTACCAGGCCATATAGGTTGAGCATAGTTAGAATTTGTGGCCGAGAGAAGACGGTCAATCAAATCTAAAGAAATCAATGGTTAACACACCAAAAATTTTAAAAATCATAAATTCTCATTTATGCAAAAAGGAGTGATGTCGGCAAAGAAAATGGAATGTCTGCTCGTCACCAGGCATTGTAGGTTGAGCACAACCAAAATTTGGGGCCGAATGGAAATGGTCAATCAAATTTCAAAAAATTCATGGACTAACAAACACCAAAAATCTTGAGAATCGTAAATTCTCATTTATGAAAATATTAGTGATGTCGTCCAAGAAAATGAATTGAGTGCTCGTCACCTGACCTTGTGTAATACCCCAGATAATTTGAGCGATAAAATCATGATTTCGAGGTAGGACTAAGAGTACCTAATAGGCTAAGAAGGAAGTGTTATGAGTTATTTGAGTCACTTTATGGTCGTATTTATGTTTGGACGTCGATCAAGTTGTAGAACAAAATTCAGAAAAAGTTATCGCAAAATTTCCTTCTTGAGATTCCTTGAAATTTAGGTCAAATATATCGAAGTGTTTCTACCAATCTATAAGGAGTTAGGGGGTGTGATACCTATGAAATTAAATATATATGATTCTAGTTTTCAGTTCATCAAACTATTTGTCAATCCGACTTCGGAGTAGAGATATATTCGCGTTTCGCGAGACCGCGCAAGCAAGCACCTCACAAGGGTCTAAGGCGGTGGAAGACTATTTAAGCCCCTTTGGTCGGTTTTTGGTCATCCAAATTCATTTTTCAGCAACCTACTTTGTAATAAACCTCTATAAACTTCTCTCCATGGTTTTCTTTGGGTTTTGAGTCTAGAAGCCATGGCTCAACATGATTTTGGTGTCAGGAAGTCGAGAATCGCGTGTAGTCTATGGTTTGGTATCTTTTCTGGGGTGTTGGTGGCTTTTTCTTGGTGAATCTATTGGTAATACTTCTTCCTTTTTTTCTCCTTCGTTTCTAAGGTTGGTTATAGGTGTGTTCACCTCAGTAGGTTGTTGTCTCGGAGTTTCTACAGTTGAATTCTTATGAATCTTATCGGGTAAGCTTCATTTGTCTTGTCTTGTTATTGAGTTGTGTTGGCAAAATATTGGACTTCCTTTAGGCAGTATTTTCATGGTTTTAAGGCTCAAGTTTGTCTAGGCTTGAAGCTAAGGTATGTTAGGCTTGTCCCTCCCTTTGTCGGCATTGAATTCCATATCCGTTATCGTCTGTGTTGACATGTGTTTTGGCTGTTTTGCGATGACTTGTATTTTTGCTATTATTGAAATCTTGTTCTGCTATTTATATGGTGATAATGATGTGTTTAAGGTACTGGTTTGATTGGTCGCTCGGGATTGTGTGCAGAGAATCGTAGTCATGGTAAATTATTAAGCTCGTGTCGAGAGGCCGTGTGTGAAGCGTGTGGTTCTTGTAGCAAGTTGTGGGATGTTTGAGTGAATAAGATTAGGTGGTTATATTGACAATTGGATGAGGGTTTATAGTGGTTAAGATTGATGATTGCAATGATCTATTGTTATATTTGATTTGGCAGTTGTGTTAGCCATGTCGATAGCACGTGACGACTGTGATGACACTTGGGATGGTTTGACAGTGTCCCTTGATGTTAGTGGTGAGTAGAGTGAATTTTGGTCTATTTGATCATATATTATTATTGTTTTTTATTGTGTGTGTTGTGTTTGAGGCCTTGTGGCTTGTGGATACGCGATGCACGAGAGTTGTTTCAGCTAGGGATCGAGCCCGAGGTGCCTTGTGTCTTGTGGATACCCGATGCACGAGAGTGTTTCCGGCTGAGGGGTTGAGCCTAAGGAGTGAAATGACCTACGAGGTTGAGAATGATGTGCTCTGTAGTGTCGAGTTGAGACATGATTCGAGAGTGGTCCGACATGTTTGAGCCTTCCTTGGATCGCGATTGGTTCTCCCAGATGGATTGAGCTCCGCTAACTGTACGCAGCCGAGAGAGTGTTCGGAAGTGCCTTATTGATGATGTTGATTAACTGGTGTTTACATGTGATTTGTTTGGCTTTATATTGTGGTTGTTGTTTGTGTTATTTGTTATCTGATGGAAGTGGATGCTAGATGTTGGCTGGTGTTAGCTGCGGCCATTGAGAGGTCTAGAGGCGATGACAGGTGAGCTGGGTCATCTAGGTGCCATTATATTGTTATTTACTTTTTGGACTTGCTAGGCTTATGGGGGCCAGGTAGGTTCTGTTTGTATGTTTGCTTGTATTTTCCAGGCTTATGGGGGTCATGTAGGTTTTATGCGTTTACTTAAGTTCAGTTCTCCTTCTGTGATATTTGGTATATCTGTTGATCTCTAATCTTAGTCTTCCAGTTGTTTCTATCTTTCATGCTAGGTACATTATTATACTGGCGCCCTAGTCGGGGCGCTGCATTCATGCCTGCAGTTGATGGTGGGTTGTTAGATCAGGTTCTTGGTTGCTGAGTGGAGTTCCAGCTGAGTCGGTGTGCTCCAGTTCTTTCGAAGTTTCCAGAGGTTGAGTTATAGGTAGTTCGGGGCCCTATCCCGAGCAGTTGATTTCTATTATATTTTTAGAGGCTCGTAGATATTTATTGTGAGTGTAGTGTCATTGTTATAAGGCAGGTGGGCCATGTTGTATAGTTGTTTCCACTCTCTGGCCTTGACGGCATGTTGTGTTTATTTTTTGGTTGGTCAGGTGAGCCAGTTTCCGCTATAGTCTATCGTCTTATTTTGATTTTATAGTTGTGTTGTTGAACCTCATCAGTTCTGGCCTTTGTTTTATTTTTGGGGTGTCGAGTATGCTCATATCAGGGGTGGCACCAGGTGCCATTCATGCCTCCCCGGGTTTTGGGGTATGACACCTTGCAGGCTAGGCCGACCAAAATTTAGAGTTGAATGGAGACGGTCAATAGAAATCCATGGACTAGCACACACCGAAAATCTTAAAAATCGAAAATTCTCATTTATGCAAAAAATAGTGATGCCGGCCAAGAAAATGAATTGAGTGCTTGTCACCGGGCCTTGTAGGCTGGACAAGGCCAAAATTTGGGACCTAACAGAGACGACCAATCAAATCTTGAGAAATCTATGGACTTACACACACCAAAAATTTTAAAAATCGTAAATTCTTATTTATGCAAAAAATAGTGATGTCGGCTAAGAAAATGGATTGATTGCTCGACACCAGGCATTGTAGGCTAGAAAAGGCTAAAATTTGGGATCAAACGGAGATGGTCAACCAAATCTCGAGAAATTCATGGACTAACACACACCGAAAATATTAAAAATTGAAAATTCTCATTTAAGAAAAAAAATAGTGACGCCGACCAATAAAATAGATCGAGTGTTCGTTACCAAGCCTTGTAGGCTAGGCACTGCAAAAATTTGGGGCCGAAGGATATGGTCAATAAAATCTCGAGATATCTATGGTCTAACACACACGGAAAATCATGAAATCGTAAATTCTCATTTATGCAAAAAATAATAATACCTGCCAAGAAAATGAATTTAGTGCTCGTCATCAAGCCTTGTAGGCTGGGCACGGGGAAAATTTGGGGCCAAACGGAGACGGTCAATCAAATCTCGAGAAATCCATGGACTAACACGCACCGAAAATTTTGAAAATTATAAATTCTCATTTATGCAAAAAAATAGTGATGCCAGACAAGAAAATGGATTGAGTGCTCGTCACCAGGCCTTGTAGGCTGGGCACAATGAAAATTTGGGGCGAGCGAAGATGGTCAATTAAATCTCAAGAGATCAATGGTCTAACACACACCGAAATTTTTTGAAAATAGTAAATTCTGATTTATGCAAAAAATAGCGATACTGCCAATAAAATTGATTGACTGCTTGTCACTAGGCCTTGTATTGTAGGCACAACCAAAATTTAGGGCCGAACGGAGACGGTCAATAAAATCTCGAGAAATCCATGGGCTAAAATACACTGAAAATCTTGAAAATTGTAAATTCTCATTTATGCAAATAATAATGATGCCAGCAAAAAAATTGATTGAGGGCTCGTTACCAGGCATTGTAGGCTGGGCACGGCCAAAATTAGGAACCAAACATAGTCAATTAATCAAATCTCGAGAAATTCATGGGCTAACAAATCGAAAATTTTAAAAATTGTAAATTCTCATTTATGCAAAAAATAGTGATACCGACCAAGAAAATTAACTGAGTGCTTGTAAGCAAGCCTTATAGGCTGGGCACGACCAAAATTTAGGGCTGAAAGGAGACGGTCAATCAAATCTCAAGAAATCCATAGATTAATACATACTAAAAATCTTGAAAATCATAAATTCTCATTTATACAAAAAATAGTGATGCTGGCCAAAAAAATTGATAGAGCGCTCATCATCAAGCCTTGTAGGCTGGGCACAACTAAAGTTTGGGACCGAACGGAGACTGTCAATCAAATCTCGAGAATCTGCGGGCTAACACACCGAAAATCTTAAAAATCGTAAATTCTCATTTATACGAAAAGTAGTGATGCCAATCAAATATAATGATAGAGTTCTCGTCACCAGGGCTTGTAGGCTGCGCACAACAAAAAATTTGGAGCCGAACGGATACGGTCAATCAAATTTCGAGAAATCTGTGGGCTAACACACACCGAAAATCTTGAAAATCATAAGTTCTCATTTATGCGAAAAATAGTAATGCCGACCAAACAAAGTGATAGAGCACTTGTCACCAGACCTCGTAGGCTGCGCACAGCCAAAATTTGGGGCCGAACAGAGACGACCAATCAAATCTCAAGAAATCTGTGGGCTAACACACATCGAAAATTTCGAAAATCGTAAATTTTTATTCATACGAAAAATAGTGATGAAGACCAAATAAAGTGATAGAGCGCTCATCACCAGGCCTTGTAAGCCGCGCACAACCAAAATTTGAGGCCGAACGGAGACGGTTAATCAAATCTTGAGAAATCCGTGGGCTACACCGAAAATCTTGAAATTTATAATTTCACATCAATGAAAAAAATAGTGATTCCCTCCAAATAAAGTGATAGAGCGCTCATTACCAAGCCTGTAGGCTGCGCACAGCCAAAATTTAGGACCGAATGGACACGGTCAATCAAATCTCGAGAAATTCATGGGCTAACACACATCGAAAATCTTAAAAATCGTAAATTCTCATTTATACGAAAAATAGTGATGTCGACCAAATAAAGTAATAGAGCGCTCGTCACCAGAGCTTGTAGGAACAATCAAAATTTGGGGCCGAATGAAGACAGTCAGTCAAATCTCGAGAAATTCGTGGGCTAACACACACCGAAAATCTTGAAAATCGTAAATTCTCATTTATGTGAAAAATAGTGATGCCGACCAAAAAAAATTGATATAACGCTTATCAGGCCTTGTAGACTGCGTACAACAGAAATTTAGGGTCGAACGGATACGATCAATCAAATCTCGAGAAATTTGTGGGCTAACACACACCAAAAAACTTGAAAATCATAAATTCTCATTTATGTGAAAAATAGTGATACCGACCAAATGAAGTGATAGAGCGCTCGTTACGAGGGCTTTTACGCTGCGTACAACCAAAATTTGGGGCGAAACTGAGACGGTCAATCAAATCTCGAGAAATCCGTGGACTAACACATACCGAAAATCTTGACAATCATAAATTCTCATTTATGCGAAAAATAGTGATGCCGATCAAATAAAGTGATAGAGCGCTCTTCACGAGGCTTGTAGGCTGCGGACAACCAAAATTTGGAGCCTAACGGAGACGGTCAATCAAATATCGAGAAATCCGTGGGCTAACACACACCGTAAATCTCGAAAATAGTAAATTATCATTTATGAGAAAAATAGTGATACCAACCAATTAAAGTGATAGAGCGATCGTCACCAAGGCTTGTAGGTTGCTCACAATAAAAATTTGGGGCCGAACGGAGACGGTCAATCAAATCTCGAGAAATCTGTAGGCTAACACATACTGAAAATCTTGAAAATCGTAAATTCACATTTATGCGAAAATAGTGATATCGTCAAAATAAAGTGATAGAGCGCTCGTCACCATGCCTTGTAGGCTGCGCATAGCCAAAATTTGGGGGTGAACGGCGACAATCAATCAAATATCTAGAAATTCGTGGGGTAACACACACTGAAAATCTTGAAAATCGTAAATTCACATTTGTGCAAAAAATAGTAATGCGGTCAAGATAAAGTGATAGAGAGCTCGTCACTAGGCCTTGTAGGCAGCGCACATCCAAAATTTGGAACTGAACGTAGACGGTCAATCAAATCTCGAGAAATCTGTGGGCTAACATACAAAAAAATTTAAAAATCATAAATTCTCATTTATGAGAAAAATAGTGATGCCGACCAAATAAAGTGATAGAGCGCTCGTCACCAGGCCTTGTACACTACGCACAGCTAAAATTTAGGGCCGAACAAAGACGGTCAGTCAAATCTCGAGAAATCCGTGGGCTAATACTCATCAAAAATCTTGAATATCGTAAATTGACATTTTTGCGAAAAATAGTGATGTCGTCCAAATAAAGTGATAGATCGCTCTTTACCAGGCCTTGTAGGCTACGTACAGCCAAAATTTGGGGCCGAACGGAGACGGTCAATCAAATCTCTAGAAATTCGTGGGCTAACACACACTGAAACTCTTGAAAATCGTAAATTCACATTTATGATAAAAATAGTGATGCCGTCCAAATAAAGTGATAGAGTGCTCGTCATCAGGCCTTGTAGGCTGCGCCACAGCTAAAATTTGGGGCCGAACGGAGATGGTCAATCAAATCTCTAGAAATTTGTGGGCTAACACACACTTAAACTCTTGAAAATCGTAAATTCACATTTATGCGATAAATAGTAAATCAAAATTTATCGTAAAGTGATAGAGCACTCGTCACCAGGCCTTATAGGATGCGCAAAACCAAAATTTGGGATCGAACGGAGACGGTCAATCAAATCTCGAGAAATTCATGGGCTAACACACACCGAAAATCTTGATAATCGTACATCCTCATTTATGCGAGAAATAGTGATGCTGACTAAATAAAGTGATAGAGCGCTCGTCACCAGGGCTTGTAGGGTGTGCACAACCAAAATTTGGGGCCTAACGGAGACGGTCAATCAGATCTCGAGAAATCCATAGGCTAACAAACAGTGAAAATCTTAAAAATAATAAATTCTCATTTATGCGAAAAATAGTGGTACTGACCATATGAAGTGACAGATCGCTCTTCACTAGGGCTTGTAGGCTGCGCACAACTAAAATTTGGGGCCGAACGGAGTCGGTCAATCAAATCTCAAAAAATCTGTGGGCTAACACACACTGAAAATCTTGAAAATCGTAAATTCACATTTATGCGAAAAATAGTGATGCCGTCAAAATAAAGTGATAGATCGCTCTTCACTAGGGCTTGTAGGCTGCGCACAACTAAAATTTGAGGCCGAACGGAGTCGGTCAAATATCGAAAAATCTGTGGGCTAACACATACTGAAAATCTTGAAAATCGTAAATTCACATTTATGCGAAAAATAGTGATGCCGTCAAAATAAAGTGATAGAGCGCTCGTCACCAGCCCTTGTAGGCTGGGCACAGCCAAAATTTGGGGCCGAACGGAGACGGTCAATCGAATATCTAGAAATCCGTGGGCTAACACACACTGAAACTCTTGAAAATCGTAAATTCACATTTGTGAAAAAAATAGTGATGCCGTCTAGATAAAGTGATAGAGCGCTTGTCGCTAGGCCTTATAGGCTGCGCACAGTCAAAATTTTGGACCGAACGGATACGGTCAATCAAATCTCGAGAAATCCGTGGGCTAACACACACCGAAAATTTTGAAAATCATAAATTCTCATTTATGCAAAAAATAGTGATGCCGACCAAATAAAGTGATAGAGCGCTCGTCACCAGGACTTGTACACTGGGCAAAACCAAAATTTGGGGTCGAACGGAGACGGTCAATCAAATCTTGAGAAATTCGTGGGCTAACACACACTGAAAATTTTGAAAATTATAAATTCTCATTTATGAAAAAAATAGTAATGTTGGCCAAAAAAATTGATAGAGGGATCGTCACCAGGCCTTGTAGGCTTCGTACAATAAAAAATTGGGGACGAACAGAGACGGTCAATCAAATCTCGAGAAATTCGTGGGCTAACACACACTGAAAATCGTGAAAATCATAAATTCTCATTTATGCGAAAAATAATGATGTAGATCAAATAAAGTGATAGAGCACTTGTCACCAGGGCTTATAAGATACGTACAACCAAAATTTGGGGCCGAACGGAGACGGTCAATCAAATCTAGAGAAATCCGTGGGCGTTCCGAAAATCTTGAAAATCATAAAATCTCATTTATGAGAAAAATAGTGATGCCGACCAAATAAAGTGATAGAGAGATTGTCAGCAGGCCTTGTAAGCTACTCATAGCTAAAATTTGAGGTTAAACGGAGACGATCAATCAACTCTCGAGAAACTCGTGGGCACACACCGAAAATCTCAAAAATCATAAATTCTCATTTATGCGAAAAATAGTGATGCCGACCAAATAAAGTGATAGAGCGCTAG
The DNA here is from genome assembly GCA_018107945.1 of Datura stramonium. Lineage (NCBI taxonomy): Eukaryota > Viridiplantae > Streptophyta > Magnoliopsida > Solanales > Solanaceae > Datura > Datura stramonium. Next base: position 107,119 of record JACEIK010001788.1, on the reverse strand, counting down.
TCACCAGTCCTTGTAGGCTGTGCACAACCAAAATTTTGGGGTCGAACGGAGACGGTCAATCAAATCTCGAGAAATCCGTGGGCTAACACACACCGAAAATCTTGAAAATCGTAAATTCTCATTTACGCGAAAAATAATGATTTCTTACAAATAAAGTGATAGAGTTCTCTTCACTAGCCTTATAGGATGCGCACAACCAAAATTTGGGGCCGAACGGAGACGGTCAATCAAATCTTGAGAAATCCATGGGCTAACACATCGAAAATCTTGAAAATAGTAAATTCTCATTTATGCAAAAAATAGTGATGGCGACCAAATAAAGTAATAGAGCGCTCTTCACTTAGCCTTGTAGGCTATGCACAATAAAATTTGGGGCCGAATGAAGACGGTCAATCAAATCTCGAGAAATCCATGTGCCAACACACACCGAAAAGTTTAAAAGTCAGCAACATGGGCGCACTAGGCCAGTGTTGGCAGACCGGCCAACACTGAACGGCACATGTTGACCTATGCCGAGGCCCAACGTGCCTCGATCAATGCCCAGTGAGTGACAATGTGAAAGGAAACACCTATATTTATCCTTATGCCATAAAGATTATGCTAGAGATTGGTGGTGGTAGTGCTGGCCTACCATGGTCGCTTGCGATGGTAGTGTTGGTTATGGTGGGTCGTTAGTATCAGTTATTAAATTAAAATTAATTAAATTACGAAAGAATGTTGAATGACCGTGATAGAGGCATTTTTTAAGGAAATTGACTCCACCAAACCACCTAGCTATACCTCATGAAAT
>JACEIK010001788.1:91921-102835 GCA_018107945.1 Datura stramonium | reverse complement strand
ACGTGTCACGGAGCCAACGCGGAGGCTCCCCCTCCGTGACACGTTGCCATCGCGGAGGGGCTCTGCCCCAGCTCCTTCCACGATGGTTCGACAGGTTTCTCGTTCGGTCTTTTTCAGGCCCTTTTTTTTAGCATGTATGGCTTTCAAATACTCTTAACCAACATGCGAATAGGCCATCTATGTGTTGGGAGTTTTACGGGGTGTAACACTCATTTATGCAAAAAATAGTGATGTTGGCCCAATAAAGTGATAGAGCGCTCGTTACCAGGCCTTGTAGGCTGTGCACAGCTAAAACTTGGGGCCGAACGGAGATGATCAATTAAATTTCGAGAAATCTGTGGGCTAACACACACCGAAAAAAGTTAAAAATCATAAATTATCATTTATGCGAAAAATAGTGATGTCAGTCCAATAAAGTGATAGAGCGCTCGTCACCAGGCTTTGTAGGCTACGCACAGCCAAAATTTGGGGCCGAATGGAGACGGTCAATCCAATCTCTAGAAATCCGTGGGCTAACACACACTGAAACTCTTGAAAATCATAAATTCACATTTATTCTAAAAATAGTGATGTTGTCAAATAAAGTGATAGAGAGCTCGTCACCAGGCCTTGTATGCTGCGCACAGCTAAAATTTGGGGCCGAACGGAGACGATAAATCAAATTTTGAGAAACCCGTGGGCTAGCACAAATTGAAAATCTTGAAAATCAGAAATTCTCATTTATGCAAAAAATAGTGATGCCATCCAAAAAATGGATAAAGCGTTTGTCACCAGGCCTTTTAGGCTCCGCATAGCTAAAATTTGGGGCACGACGAAGATAGTCAATCAAATCTTGAGAAATCCGTGGGCTAACACACACCAAAAATCTCGAAATCGTAAATTCTCATTTATGCAAAAAATATAGATGCCAACCAAATAAAATGATAGGGCGAAGATTTAAAATCCATGGGCTAACACACACCGAAAATCTCGAAAATCATAAATTCTCATTTATGTAAAAAGTAGTGATGTCGATCAAATGAAGTGATTGAACACTCCTCACCAGGCCTTGTAGGTTACGCAGAGTTAAAATTTGGGGCCGAAATTGAGAGTGTCACGACCCGAGCCTACACCCTGGAGTAACGTGGTACTTGAAGTCACAAGTGATCGCAAGTCAACCCTTGGTGTATCATTCACTAGCATTCTGAGTAAACATGCACAATGGAACTTTGAAACAATAACATAAAACATTTATGAAAAGCAAGTCTGAGAACATAAAGTTCAAAACATTTGAATAATACTGATAAGTCTGAAACTAATAAATGACTGAAAGAAAGAAATAATGCCCTCGAATGATGAGGACTCACACTTCATTGTTGAGGTGGAGAATCTGAACTGCGGCAACTAACGATGCTGAGTCTGAGAACCTGCAGTTGTATTATGAAATGATACAGCATAAAAGTATGCATCAGTACTTTGAATGTACTGAGTAAGTGGGAGAAAACATAACTAAACATAATGCCTGAACTGATATGACATGCAATGACCATTAAGTATACTGAACTGAACTACTGAAGTAAACTGAGATGGTCAAAATGACCTTGTCTGATGGTCGAGGTATGTCTTAAGTTTGAAAGTACTGAGTCTGAGATACTGAACTGAACTAAGTTGCTTATTCTGAAACTGGATTGGACTGACTAGTAGGAGAGTCTATAACCGAAATTTAACCACATGAGTTAGACGTGGAGTTCGATGTATACACCCCACTGGTAGGACCCAATATACCTTTCCAGGGTATAAAGGCATGAACTGGGTGAGCAAAAAAGTCTGAGGCCAATCAGGCCAAGTAATACTATAACCTACGCTGGCAATGTAGTTCTGGGAACCTGGGTGTGTTGGAACCGCGGCCTGCTCGGTGCTAAGTCCTACTACCACTGGAAAAACCTAAACTGAACTACTAGGCTGATAGCTCGAAACTGGGGTCCAAGAATAGTCAAGGACGTATAACTGCGTGTACCCAAAGAGTCTTGTCAGACCAAATTCTGAAATTGGGTTCTAGACTGATCAGAGCTGTTTATCTGAAAACGTCGTAACCGTCTAAGAACAAGCTGCAACTGAACTGGGGTCCTGGAGATGGTCAGAGCTATATACTTGGGTGAAGAATATGCTTCAATATTATTAAAAAAATAAACAGTAGTAAAGAGATCAAAGAATACAGGCAATTAATTATCACTATTATGACATGATAAAAACCTTTGAATACTATTAAAAAGTCATCAATGGTTATTTAAGGGATGAAATAAACTGAGTCATTAAGGTTATACAATCAATTTTCTTGTGGACAAAATAATTTTTTTGAGATATAAAATAATATTTCCAACAGTCCCGCATATATCTCAAAAAAAATAAGGAATAAAGTGAACAAGAAGTTTTGCTGAAATTTTTATATAAGCGTACAATGCATTCAATCTAGTGTCTCATAGACTATGAACCGGACCTAGAGAAAACAAGATTAAACTTACAAAAGAATTGGCAAAGTATAGAATTCCATGAAACAAGAATTCTTGTGTATGTCCATCATCTTATTCTATCGCATTATACTTACACAATATTTATTGTTATCGCAATTTTGCACTAAGAGGGCATGCGTGTGTCGTGGTATTCATGAGTGCTCTAGAAATTTTTCACAATTTCATAGGAGCAGCACCACTCCATACTCATATAGGTTCAATTAACAAGTGTATTCTACAAAGCAATACATTACCTATAAAGAATATGAATTGGATTAAAAATTTAATTCAACCTCACTTTGCCTTGCAGTATTGCACTATATTCATACATTATAGGACCTAATGACTTATTATTACCTATATGAACCTAATTTATGGGATCTCTGTCACGACCCGAGAATTGGCCCGGTTTGAGACACGCGACAAGGAGCCCCGAGAGACTCCAAGTCGATCCATGGCATGAACATACATCTAACTCAATCAATAAAAGCGGAAGACTTAACATAATAAATATAACAGAAGTCTAAATATAACATAAAACCATAACTATAATTTACAACATACACGATAAGCTAATACTACACAAACTCTGAAAGCCTCTAACATATCTAATGGGTTGATAGGACAACACCGCCAACTAATCCGACAAGTTTGAAAACTGAAAATACGAAGATAACTGATAAAAAATGTCCTCGGGAGAAGAGGACTCACCCACTGAGACTGGATGCTAACTCTAGAGAACTGTCTAATGACGGGGCTAAGTTTGAAGATCGGAGCCTGTATCATAAAATGATACAGCATAGAGTATGCGGTCAGTACGTGGAATGTACCGAGTATGCAAGGTAAGTAAAACCGCTTAAGTAAGTAAAATCATTAAAACATGCATAATATAAAATATAATCAAGATAAGGATCTGAGAGTACGACTTGCATGCTATTTTCTAAAATTATGATCTGAACATCATAACTGAATCGAATGACCCAAAACTGAAATTTGATAATCGTGAGTAAAACTAAACATTGGGTCAAACCAGCTTTAAAACATATATATGTATGAATGATAAACATGCATAACTGAAATCATGAGGAACAATGGGAGACTCGTCATATAACCGACATTATCACAATAGAGCTTACATGGTCCCCACTATCACACTCAAGTGGGCAGAGCCGTCTAAAGCCTTGTCAAGGCTAAAGACAAGACCATGATATCAATATCAAGCTAAAGTCCCCTTGGGGTAGGGGGCAGCTCACAAAGGAGGTCGAATAATCTGATCATACCTACGTTGGCTCGTAGTTCTGAGGCATAGGGTTGACTGACCCTTAGCCTACTCAGTGCTAGACATTACTCCCAAAAACATACATATGCTCTCCATTATTTTTCAACGAAGCTGAATATCATATACATATAAAATCTGAAAGCATACATGAGGAGCTTTGGCTCAAACCATACCACAAGATGAACATAATTAGGAGTCTTGACTCCAAAATCATGTGGTAAGCTAATTCATGAAATCATAAATCATACTTGAACATATGGGTTTGCCCTACTTAAACATGCTTGAAAATACCTGATTCACTTGAAAACATGATCATAGACATGGGTAACATTGAAACCATGCTTTTCTCATAAATATCTCAATATACTTGAACATACATCATAGATCTCAACTTTCACGGACTTCTCATGGATGGGCATTATAATTTATAAAACTTGAAAATATGATTTATAATTAAAAACATTTTAAAACTCGCCTATGAATCATAATTCAATAATAAAAACATACTTAGATCATACCCATGGTAGAAACTTAGGAAATTCATGCATTGAGTTAAAACCCTATAGGACCAACATATAGATTTTCATGAATTAGAGAGGGATTGGTCATGGGTGTGAACAAATTCAGCCATTCGTAACCTTACATACCCGAGATAATCTGATTTTATAACTCCTCTAATTGCCCAAGGAAAAATTGAGAAGAATTTGGAAGAAATTGAGCTTGATCACCTCTTTAGACTTCTACACTTGCATGCATGAGTAGGAATAGCTTAGAATGAACTTACCCTTCTTAAAACTCAATATTTATAGCTTAAAACGACGTGGTTTAGGCCTTAGGATCATAAGAATTACATATAAGCCCTTACTAAATTCGTAGAGGGAAACAGATTGTCAGTCCCAACGAGGGACTAGATGAGTCATTACCTATGACCACGGGTTGTTGCCACAGTCTTCAAGTGCACTGCCAGAGCTTTAACTAGAACTCACCACCGGGAACATCACGAGTCGTTACTGGTTACCACGACTCATGGTCACTACTCGTCCTCTACACTGCTAGAATACCAGGGGAGGCCACCACGGGCGATACCACGACTCGTGGTGCTTCCCAACGAGTCGTGGTGAGGACCCGTTAAGTGCACTGTCCCATACATCCTCTTTCTTCAAGCATCTCTGACCACGGGTGACCTAACGGCTCGTGGGGCTGACCACGACTCGTGGTCACACCCGTGGTCACCCCAACTTGAAAATTTCCAACAAGTCAAACCTTCTTACCACGAGTCACTTAACGACTTGTGGTCATCCTAACAGGTCACAACACGACTCATTCTATGATCTAGTGTAGAAAATTTTTATTTTCTCCGTTTCAACTCCCTGGTCTGGTCTTAGGGCTTTCGGGTTATAAAAATATCTTCCCCTTGGGAACATTCGTGCTCGAATATTGGAAATCATACAGAAAAGCAGAAAAACGCAATCATCATATTCAAATACTGATCATATAAGCTGAAAACTAACGGAATGACTACCTCTACATCGAACTACATAACTGAACTGAATTCATAAATCATACATACATCCATTTACATGAAAGAAACTGAGGTACATGAGCTGAACATGAAACTAAATAGAGTTTTAGGGCAAAAACTGATACCTCAAGCTGGAATTGAGCCAGTAGAGAATAGATGTGAGTATCTAGCCATCATATCTATCTCTACTTCCCATGTATCTCCCTCAATATGTTGATTCCTCCATAAAACCTTGACTGAAGCTACTTCATTGTTTCTTAGCCTTCGAACCTAACGATCCAATATTTCCACCAGAACCTCCTCATAACTAAGGTTGTCTTTCACACCTACACTCTCCATAGGAACAACTAGAACTGGATCCCCCAAACACTTCTTTAAGATTAACACATGAAAACAGGATAAATGGAAGCTAATTCTGAGGGCAACTCCAATTCATATGCCACCTTGCCAACCCGTTTCACAATCTGGTACGGACCAACATAACAAGGGTTGACTTTTTCCTTTCTTTATAAACCTCATCACTCCCTTCATGAGAGACACCTTTAGAAACACCCAATCGTCGACTTCAAACTCAAGTTCTCTCCTTCTCATGTTCGCATAGGACTTTTGGCGACTTTGAGCTGTTTTCAACTTGTCCCGTATGAGCTGAACTTTTTCCATGGCCTCATGAACTGAATTCGGTCCTATCCTTGCATCTTTATCGACTTCAAACCAACCAATAGGTGATCTATAGCTCCACCCACAGAGAGCCTCAAATGGAGCCATCTAAATGATGGAATGGTAGCTTTTACTATATGCAAACTCAATAAGAGGCAAATGATCATCCCAACTATCCTTGAAGTCAATTACACACGCTCTCAATATGTCCTCGAGAGTTTGAATAGTCTGCTCCACCTAACCATCGGTTTGCGGATGAAATGTTGTACTAAGCTTGACCTGAGTGTCAAGTCCCATTTCAAATGATATCTAAAACTGAGAGGTAAACTGAGTACCTCTGTATGATATGATGGACAAGGGCACTCCATGCAACCGAACTAGCTCTCGAATGTATGGTTTGGCATAATCCTCGTGGAATCAATGGTTACCAGTAGAAAATGAGTGGCTTTGGTCAACCTGTCCACGACCATCCAACTAGAGTCATATTGTCGACAAGTGTGAGGCAACCCTATGATGAAGTCCATATTGATATCCTCCCATTTACAAGTAGAGATACTAATGTCTTGAGGTACACCTCCCGGTCTTTGATGCTCCACTTTCACCTGCTAACAATTTGGACACTTGGCCAAAAATTTTGCAATATCCTTCTTCATGTCATTCCACCAATAGACTTTTCGTAGGTCACGGTACATCATGGTGGCACCTGGGTGTATGGAGTATCTGGAACCATGAGCCTCGTGCAATATACGATCTCTCAAATCATCAACATCTGAAATACACAAGTGACCCTGATATCGAAGTACACCATCTCCCTCTTTGGAGAAGACCTCTACCTTCTGATTCTGAACGGCTTCCTTTAACTTTACCAAAATAGGGTCCTTGTCTTGTCTAGCTTTTACATCAGTCACCAAGGACAATTCTGATCCGATCTGTACAATAACAACGCCATCGGTCGAGTCAACCAAACGAACTCCCAACCTTGCAAGGGGATGCACATCCTTCACCAGCTCCTTCCTCCCCTCCTCTACATGGGACACACTCTCCATAGAGAGTCTACTAAGTGTGTCTGTTACTACATTATCCCTGCCCGAATGGTAAAGGACACTCATATCATAATCCTTGAGTAGCTCCAACCACCTCCTTTGACAGAGATTTAGATCCTTTTGGGTAAACACATATTGTAGGCTCTTATGGTCCATAAACACATCTATATGGACCCCGTACAAATAGTGTCTCCAAATCTTCAAAGCAAATACCACCGCCACCAATTCAAGACCATGGGTCGGGTAATTCCTTTCATGAACCTTCAGCTGCCTGGAAGTGTATGGTATAACTTTACCATGCTACATCAATACACAACCAAGGCTGATCCTGCAAGCATCACAATACACCACAAACCCATCGGTACCCTCAGGTAGGGTGAACACTGGTGCTGAGGTAAGTCGAGCCTTCAATTCATGGAAGCTCCTCTCAAAAGCATCCGACCATTGGAATTTCACTTTCTTTTGGGTCAATTTGATCAATGGCACTGCAATAGATGAAAATCCCTCAACAAATCTCCGATAGTAACCAGCTAAGCCCAAGGAGCTCCTGATATCTAAAGGATTCACCTATCTAGGACAATTCTTTACCGTTTCTATCTTCTGAGAGTCCACCTTTATACCCTCACTTGACACCACATTGCCCAAAAATGCCACTGAGTCCAACCAAAACTCACACTTTCTAAATTTAGCATATAATTGATGGTCCTTGAGAGTCTATAGCACCACCCTCAAATAAGCGGCATGCTCCTCCTCGCTTCGAGAATATATCAGGATGTCATCAATAAACACGAACACAAACATATACAGATATGGCTTGACCACCTTCTTCATCAAATCCATAAAAGTTGCAGGAGCATTTAGTCCAAAAGACATAATTATAAACTCGTAATGACCATACCGAGTCCTAAAGGATGTCTTCGGGATGTCACTCTCCTGAACCCTGAGCTGATAGTATCCGGATCTGAGATCTATCTTCGAAAAGCACTTAGTACCTTGAAGTTGGTCAAACAAATCATCAATTCTGGGGAGAGGATACCTATTCTTGATGGTGACCTTATTCAATTGCTGATAATCGATACACATACAAAGAGAACCATCTTTTATTCAAACAAAGAGAACTGGTGCACCCCATGGGGATTTTCTCGGTCTGATGAATTCCTTATCTAAAAGGTCTTTCAACTACTACTTCAACTCCTTTAAATCGGCTATAGCCATTATGTAAGGAGGAATAGATATAGGCTGAGTATCGGGAAGAAGGTCAATACCAAAATCAATCTCCCGCTCCGGAGGGATTTCCGGTAGATCATCTGGGAAGACTTTTGGATACTCACATACTACTGGGATTGACTGGATAGTCGGGGTCTCAGATGTAGCATCCTTAACGCTAACTAGATGGTAGACACAACCTTTAGAAATCATATTTCTGGCCTTAATATAGGAAATAAAATGACCAACAGGCATAGCTGAACTACCCTTCCATGCTAAGCTGGCTCATCCAAAAATCTGAACTCTACTGCCCGGGTTCTACAATTAACTGAGGCATAGCATGCAAATAACCAATCCATGACGAGGATAACATCAAAGTCGGTCATGGCTAACTCTACTAGATATGCTAAGGTGACTTCAGAAGGACTGTGACCAGGCAGCTTCTATACACCAGTCTAGCTACAACTGAATCACCCACTAGAGTAGAGACTAAGAAGGATTCTAATAAGATTTCGGGACTGACTTCGAAACTACTAGCCATATAGGGCGTCAGAAAAGATAAAGTAGTCCCTGGATCTAACAAAGCGTATACATCAAGGTGAAAAACCCATAACATACCAATGACTACATACGGGGAGACCTCCTACTTCTGGCAGGATGCCAGGGAATAGAATATGTTTTGGCGTTGACCACCACCTGTGCCAGTAGATGCCCCTACTAGGCTGGACGTGCGGGTGGAGCTGTTGAACTAGATACTGGGACTCGGCCCCTATCATGGACCTGTCTAGCTACTGGGCAATCTTTGAGCATATGTCTGGGCTTTCCACACCCGAAGCAAGCACCTGTACCCGCCAAACACTGATCCGTGTGCCTCCGGCTACACTTGTCACAAATTGGGATACTGGAATCTATGGGCCTGCTTCTCTGGCCTCTAGAGCCTGATGCTCTTCCTCTTTGGTCGTGCCTAGATCTGGATGGCACACTCATAGCCGACAATGTCGGGGGCTGACGATCTCTGATGGGATTACTAATGGTGTCCACCACCTGGTCTCTACTAGGAGAACCCATAACTATTCGTCCTGCCCTCTTGTCCTCTCTTTCCATCACATGAACCTCCTCCATCTGTTGGGCGTATAAGACTATCCGAGAAAAATTCATATCCTGATGAAGCATCGCGGTCTGGCAATCCTTGTCTAGATAGTCTGCCACCCCATGAATAAACCTGCTCACTCGAGCCCTCTAATCAACCACTAACTCTGGGGTGTACTTGGACAGACGAGTGAACTTTAAGGCATACTCCTGGACCGTCATATTTCCCTACTTTAGTTTCACGAACTCAACTGCCCTTATCTCCCTCATCTCATGAGGGAAGAATTGGTCTAGGAAAGAGACATGAAACTCATCCAAACTGATAGGGCCTACTCCGACTGTCCTACTATCCTTCCACTATTTAACCCAAATGTGTGTGACCCCCTTCAACTGATATGAGGCCAAATCGGCACACTCCTCCCCTGTCACTCCCATAATGTGGGTGATCTTTAAAATCTCCTCTATGAACTCGTGTGAATCCTCATCCACCTTCGGTCCAAGGAACTCGAGAGGGTTCATCCCCGGAAAGTCTCTAACCCTCACTGTTGTCGCATTCCCATTCTAGGGGGACATGTGCTACCGCCTATTTGTTGACCTGAGCGGTCAAGGCCTGTGCTAGCATCTGAATGGCTGCCTTGAATTCAGCATGGGTATCAGTGCATGGTGCTCATGGGTTGGTGGGGCCTGTTGGTGCCCGTCTCCATTGCCATCCTCATGGCCATTTCCATTTTCATTTCTTCTGCAGTTAACTCTGCGGGGAAGCATGATTCTACAATCGCAAATAGCACGAGTTATAAGGATAGAAAGATATGTCATTGCATGACATAGATCATGAAAGAAGAGAAAATTTTCTAAACGTCTCGTAGCCTCTTTGTCATAAGTGTGTTGCGCTTCTCACCCATGAAAAAGACTCTACTTAACGCGAATTTCAGACACCCTAGGATATTTCAAACCTATTTCTCTGATACCCAGTTTGTCACGACCCGAACAAAGGCTCGGTTCGAGGCACAGAACAAGGAGCGCCGAGAGACTCCAAGTTGGCCCATGGTATAAACATACATCAAATCCATTCAATAAAAGCGAAAGACTTAACATAATAAAAATAACAAAAGTCTAAAAATAACATAATACCATAACTACAATTTACATCGTATGTGACAAGCAGATTACTACGCAAAGTTTGAAAGCCTCTAACATATTTGATGGGTTGATGGGACAACACCCCTGATTAACCCGACAAGTCTGAAAACTGAAATACAAAGATAACTAATAAGAAATGGTCCTCGAGAGATGAGGACTCACCCACTGAGACTGGATGCTAACTCCGGAGAACTGGCTAATGATGGGGCTGAGTTTGAAGATCGGAGCCTGTATCATAAAATGATACAACATAGAGTACACGGTCAGTACGTGAAATATACCGAGTATGCAAGATAAGTAAAACTGCTTAAGTAAGTAAAATCATTAAAATATGCACAATATAAAACATAATCAAGATAAAGATCTTAGAGTAGAGCTTGCATGTTATTTTCTGAAATCATGATTTGAACATCATAACTGGATTGAATGACCCAAAGATGAAATCTGATAATCATGAGTAAAACTGAACATTGGGTCAAACCTTCTTTA
>JACEIK010001788.1:74050-86402 GCA_018107945.1 Datura stramonium | reverse complement strand
TTGACTTTAGTTATACTATAGGGTCAAATATACACTCGCCGTTAACAAGTAAACAAAATTGCCCCTCAATTAGATGAAATCCCAAAATTGACTTAAAATACCCAATTTCAATTAAATTATCCATTTTTTATTTAAATCCAAACCCGACCCACTAAACTAAATAAACTCACTGTGATTTAATTATTCAAAGCAAAACAAGTTCTCAAATTATTAAAAGAAAAAGCCTTTAAAATAAAAGGAGTTCGATCATACAGTTATTTCTTCTCAAAAAATATTGGAACAAACAAAATAACAACCAAATATTTATCAAATCAGGCTTCAGCGTTCTTAATATGAAGAGATTTGGTAAATATTTGGTTACTATTTTGTTTGTTCCAATATTATTGGAGGAGAAATAACTGTATGATCGAACTCCTTTTATTTTAAAGGTTTTTTCTTTGAATAATTTTTTAAAACTTATTTCTCTTTGAATAATTTAATCCTAATGAGTTTATTTAATTTAGTAGGGCGGGTTCGAATTTAAAAGAAAAAAGAGCAATTTAATTGAAATCGAGTATTTTAAGTCAATTTGGGAGATTCCATCCAATTGAGGGGCAATTTTATTTACTTTGTTAACAGAGGGGGTATATTTGACTCTATAGTATAACCAGGGACAAAGTTAGCTAATATATTAAAGTGAAAATTTCTTCTGATTCATTCACTTGAACCATGGTTAAATGAGCTTTTTGGTCTTGTGCAACCCGGGACGAAGTTAGAAGCTCACTTATGAGTTCATGTTAATTCAGTAATTTTTGCTCATATTGTATGTAAATATTTTATCGCACACTAAGATATTATTCTCTTTGTTTATTTTTATTTGGCACATTTCTCTTCTCGGGAATCAAATTATATGAAATTTTAGCAATATTTAAAATATATTTTTTCATCATATTAATATGAAAAGCATTACAACTTATAATATTTTTTGTAAGTTTTCAAACATTTAAATTTAATGATCACCTACTTCCTTGAAACATCAAATCCGGTGTATTATGAGTTCTACGTTAGTGAACGAAGAATTGGGTGATATCAAACCTTATTTCCAAAAGTGAAGCAACATTATCTGATCAAGCTTTTAAAATAGTATATTAATCTAATTCAATAAAGCCTTAAATATTAGTTAAATTAACTTTTATAAGGCAAAACGTGACAAATAACGATAAACAAAAAAATATATTATAATATTAACTTAAAATTGCTATAAAAATTTTAAATTTTAAATTTGTCACTCCGCATAATTTATCCTTGTTATTATAGAACCAAACACAAACCATAGTACAAATAAATTTCTTGGACAATAGATGTCAGTTATTCTCACAATAATATCTCCCATCCCTAATACCTTAATGTGATTAAAAAAAAAGTATAAGAAAAATAAAAGATTAAAAGATTAAAAAGGAATATATCTGATCTACCTAACTCAACGTACGTCAGCCGCACCAATAAAGATTATGGTGTAGTGACTAATAAGTACTTTTTTCATTAGAAGTTTCAGAGTTTAAGTTATGGATATACTTACAGTTTGTTCACACAAAACATTTGCATTGATAGATCTTGGATCTACCTTTTCTTATGTCTCCACGCTTTTCTACTAAATTGGTGGGAGAACTTGAGTTTTTAGTTGATTTTTTTTGGTCTTGACTCCAATTTGGATGTCTATTGTGGTAGATTGAGTATATTGGAATTGTGAGGTTTCGATTCAGGGTAGAAAAATTTTGCAGGTTGATCTCATTGAACATTAGATGCTTGACTTTGACGTCATAATGAATATGGAGTAGTAAATATTCCTTCATCGTTAATTAGGAATGTCGAATTCAAACTCCGATTATGAATTACAATCGTCTTTCTTAGATAGCATTTTACCCTCAATATGTAATTTTCTTGTGAATTGAACTTAATCAAACTCTAATATAAGTATTGACGCCGAATGTGAAATAAAAATATACATAAGCCCGTACACATCATTATCTCACAATGCCAAAACAATACGCGCCATTGAATTCTCTCAGTGCCATGTAATTATCTGATCAAAATAGTTCATAAATACTAGTAAGATTAAGTAGTCAAAGAAGAAATCGTAGTGTTAAAAACTCCAAGGGAAACATAAGAAGAAAAGAAAGATATAATGATATAAGAAAAAAATCAGATGAAAAGCACTACACTTGGCTTGCTAGCTAGTTGTACTCATTATTTTTTTCCTCTGTCTATCATGTGTTGGAATTTTGTGCAAGGCATTTTAATATTATAAAAATATTTATTTTTTATATTTATGATGATAAATGTGATTTTTACTATTTAATAACTTTCATTTCATTATTCTACCTCATTATATCTTGTAATCTATGTAACCTCTAAGGCATAATTCTTCCATTACTTATCCACTTTATTACCCACATTCTTCCAATTCATTACAAGAAATAATTCTTCACCTATAAATAATAGTAGTCTTGTATTGTGTGAGTGTAGAAGAAGAAAAAATATAGAGTGAAAAGTGAGTAGAAAAGAGAGTTTTATTTAGCTTAAGGAAGGTGTTCTTTTGGTGGATCTTTGGACTCAACTCTTGTCCAGAGTTTGTTGAGTCATGCAGTGTTGCTGGGCTGTTATATCCTGGAGGGACAAGTCGAGAAGATTACTATTGGACCGGTAAAATTATGTTGCAGTGGGCTTGAATCTCCTTAAAGAGAGCGACATATCCGCGCCTCAGCCTGAAGATATTTATTTTCTTCATTTTTATTTTTTTCAATTGTAATTGTAATTTCGCCACAATTTTAAGGAGATTCAATGGCTACAATTGAAAATCTGTGGATATCAAGATGGAAGATCTTAACAAGTCATTTCGGTTCAATGGTACTCATTTCAAGAGATGAAAGGGTAAAGTACTTTTCTACTTAAGTCTTTTCAATATCTCTTATGTGTTAACTGAAAAAAATCCAAATAAAGTAGATAACTCTTCCATGAATGATGATGAACTAATTTCTCTTTAACAGAAAGTTGAAAAGTACGATGATGATTCCTACAAATGTCGGTATTATCTTCTTAATTGTCTATCTAATAATTTTTATGATTATTATGATAGAACTTACTCTAGTGCAAAGAAAATTTGGAAAGAGTTGCAGAGTAAGTATGATAGCAAGGAGGCTAGAGCAAAAAAAATGCTGCTAGCAGATTTTTTCGTTTCTAAATAGTGGACAACAAATCAGTAATAGACCAAACTCAAGACTTTATAATGGTTATTGGAGAGCTCAGGTCCGAGGACATAAAAATTGGAGATAACCTTATTATTTGTGGCATAATAGATAAACTTCCACCTTCTTGGAAGAAGTTTCAAAAAACTATGCGCCACAAACAAAAGAAAACCTCACTTGAGACATTGATAATGCGAATCCGCATGGAAGAGGAGGGAAGGGGCCAAGATACACTTTTACAATCAGAAGAAAGCAACCTCACAACGAAGGTAAATTTAATTACTTCAAATAATATTACTTCTGATACTCACAAAAATACTTCTATGAAGCCTAAGAAGAAAATTTTCAAGAAAAATAATGGTAGACCTCCCAAGAGAAATAATGGTGGTAATAACCAAGAAGAAAATCAACAAGGTCAAGAGAGGGGATCATGCTTTGTCTGTGACAAGAGTGGGCATATTGCTCGATTTTAAAAATTTCGGAAATATGGTCCTATATCTCAGGCAAACGTTACTGAAGAGCCTTTTGTGGCGGTGATAACAGACATAAACATGGTTGAAAATATTGATGGATGGTGGGCTGATTCTGGTGCAAACCGCCATGTCTGTTATAACAAAGAATGGTTCAAAATATATACTCCTTTTGAGGAGCCCAAAACCATCATGCTTGGTGATTCTCACACCACTCAAGTGCTTGAAAAGGGAGACGTCGAGTTGAGCTTCACCTCTGGAAGGATATTAACATTGAAAGATGTACTTTTTACTCCTTCTATGAGAAAAAATTTGATGTCTAGTTTTCTTCTTAATAAAGCAGGCTTCAAACAAATTATTGAGTCTGATCAATATGTAATAGTGAAAAAGGATATTTTTGTGGGAAAGGAGTATGCTTGTGATGATATGTTCAAATTGAATATTGAAATGAATAAAGTTTCTACTTCTGTGTACATGCTCTCTTCTACTAATTTTTGGCATGTTCGTTTGTGTCATATCAATGATCGTTATGTAGGAATTATGAGTAGTTTAGGATTTATCCCAATGGTTAAAAGGAATTTTGAAAAGTATGAAACTTGTAGTAAAGCAAAAATCACTAAAAGGCTTCACTTTCAAGTTGAAAGAAAAACGGATTTGTTAGAATTAGTTCACACTGATATTTGTAAACTTAGAGGAATTTTAACTCGTGGAGGAAATAGATATTTTATCACTTTTATTGATAATTTCTCTAAGTATACATATGTTTACTTGATGAAAAATAAAAGTGATGTTTTTAAAAAATTTAAAATTTATCTCCATGAAGTTGAAAATCAATTTGGAAGAAAAATAAAAAGAATTAGAAGTGATAGAGGCCGTGAATATGAGTCTAATGAGTTTAATTCTTTTGTTAGATAATTGGGAATAATTCATGAAACTACTCCACCTTATTCTCCTACATCTAATGGTGTAGCGGAAAGGAAAAATAGAACTTTAGTTAAATTGACTAATGTCATGCTTATTGAGCCAAGTGCACCTCTGAATTAGTGGGATGAAACTATTTTGACTGTTTGTTATGTGTTAAATTGGGTGCCTCATAAAAGGACAAAATTAACACTATTTGAGTTGTGAAAATGTCACAAGCCAAATTTGAGATATCTAAGAGTTTGGGGTTGTCTAGCCTATGTGAGGTTAATGGATCCCCAAATTACTAAATTGGGTAAAAAAATTACTACTTGTGTTTTTTTTTTGTTATGCTTCAAATAGTACAGCCTATAGATTTTACCTAATTCTTCTACTTCTATCTTGAGAAATAAAGAAAATGATGATTTTGAGTTAAGAAGTAAAAGAGCTAGAGTAGAAAAATACTTTGGTCCTGATTTTTATATTTTTAATGTTGGAGATGACCTCATACGTTAAAAGAAGTTTTATCTTCACATGATGCTATTTTTTGGAAAGAGGCTGTAAATGATGAAATGGAATCACTAAATTCCAATAAAACTTGAAAGTTAGTTAATTTACCACCGGATTGTAAAATAATTGGGTGTAAATGGGTCCTAAAAAAAAAGTTAAAATCGGATGGATCCGTTGATAATATAAAGCTAGACCAGTTGCTAAAGGTTTCAAGCAAATAGAAGGCCTAGAATTTTTTGATATTTTTTCTCCGGTAACGAGAATTACATCCATTAGACTTTTAATTGCTATTGTTGTAAATTTTTAATTTGCATATTTATCAAATGGATGTAAAAACTATTTTTTTTTAAATGGGAACCTAAATGAAGAGATTTATATGGAACAACCCGAAGGTTTTGTTGAAGCAGGCAAAGAAAGCAAAGTATGTAAACTTACTAAATCCATATATGGCTTAAAACAGGCACCAAAGCAATGGCATGAGAAGTTTGATTCCTGCATGATTGAAAATAATTTTAAAACAAATGAGTGTGTTAAGTGCATCTACCATAAGTCTTGGAATAATTCACATGTTATTGTTTGCTTCTATATTGATGATTTATTGATCTTTGGCTCTAACATGAATGTTATTGGAGAAACTAAAAATATTCTTAGAAGCCATTTTGATATGAAAGATCTTGGTGAGGCAAATTTTATTCTTGAAATAAAAATTACTAGAACATGTGATGGAATTTTCCTTGACCAGACACATTATGTTGAGAAAATCTTTTAAAAATTTCTTGACTACAAGCATGTTGTAACTCCTTTTGATTCAAGTGTTATTTTTTTTGGTACAAAGTGAAAATGATGTGATAAATCAAAAGAAGTATGCTAGCTTAATTGGTAGTCTGAGATATGTGATTGATTGCACTCGGCCTGATATTGCATATGCAGTAGGAGTACTTAGCAGGTTTACAAGCAAGCCAGGTAATGAACATTGGTATGCCATAACGAGAGTTATGAGATATTTAACTTGGAAAAAAACCAGTGACTTATTTTATAAAAAATATCCTGCTGTACTTGAAGACTTTTCTGATGCAGATTGAAACACTTTGTCTGGTGATTTCTGTTCTATTACTGGTTATATTTTTACTTTGGGAGGTGGTGCTATTTGTTGGAAATCAAAAAAGCAAGAAATTATTTCTAACTTTACCATGGATGATGAACTAATTGTTTTAGCTTCAGCTAGTGAGGAAGCGAATTGGTTGAGAGATTTATTATTTCAAATACCTTATTTTAAAAAATTAATTTCTCCTATTTTAATTCATTGTGATAGTACCGCTGCAATTGGTAGAGTTCAAATTCGTTACTACAACGGTAAATCCAGACCCATAAGGAGAAAACACAGTACTATGAGATCATATAATGTTGATTATGTCAAATCTTGTGATAATCTTACAGATCCACTGACTAAGGCCTTAGCAAGAGAAAAGGTTTGGAGCACATCGAGGGGATGGGATTGAAGTCCATAAATTCATGAGTCGTATATGAGGAAAACCAACCTGGGGACTAGAGATCTTATAACCAGGTTCAATGGTAAAAACGAATCATATGATGACTTGTTGTGAAATGCACTATTATTTTTTTTAATTCCCTCCCTATGATGTGAGTGCATTTTCCTGTAATGGTTTGTGGAGGTTGAGTTTAAAAACTCTTAATGAAAATTTGTAGCTCATGTGAGTGCGGTGCTAAACTTACAGGAGCACTCTCAACAGATTTCACCTATGTGAGTGTGGAAGTAGGCCGCTTCCTATGAGAATAGGGCTTGTTCTCACAGACACTCATGAAAATCAGGATAGCACAAGGCCATTAATGTGTTGGCTGTTAAAACTCATGTCAACACCTTGATTATTGTGTGTAAGCAGTGATACTTTATTTCCCTTAAGCAGTCATAGTTCAAGTCTGATACCACTATGATTCTGGAATAAATATTATTATTTTACTAAGTGAAGGTTCAATGCAGAGCACACATTCATTATGCATAATAGTCTCCCTTCAGTTGATAAACTCTCTTGCTTTAATATTAAAATGAGTGGGGATTGTTGGAATTTTGTGTAAGGCATTTTAATATTATAAGAATATTTATTTTTTACATTCATGATGATGAATGTGACCTTTACTATTTCATAACCTCCATTCCATTATTCTACCTCATTATGTCTTGTAACCTATGTAACCTCTAAGGCATAATTCTCACATTACTTATCCACTTTATTACCCGCATTCTTTCAATTCATTACAAGGAATAATTCTTCACCTATAAATAGTGGTAGTCTTGTATTGTGTGAGTGTAGGAGAAGAAAAAATATAGAGTGAAAAAAGTGAGTAGAAAAGAGAGTTTTATTTAGCTTAGGAAGGTGTTCTTTTGGTGGAGCTGTGGACTCAACTCTTATCCAGAGTTTGTTGAGTCATACAGTGTTGCTGGGTTGTTGTATCCTGAAGGGGACAAGCCGAGAAGATTACTGCTAGACCAGTAAAATTTTATTGCAGTGGGCTTGAATCTCCTTAAAGAGAGTGACATATCCGCACCTCAGCCTAAAGATTTGTCACGCCCCACCTTGAGAGGAATAACTGGAACCTAGTGCCACACTGGAATCTGACTGACCTGGCTAGACTTATGCACATCTGGTGCAAGCCCACAACTCGACTCAAGAAAACAATGGGCTATATCTCGATTGTAAACACATCCTCCGACCGACAAGGTCTTGTAATCACCTATAAAAGAAAGCAGCTAACCAGCAACAGACCATAACAGGGAATCCTATGCAGGACGACAAGGCCGTCATGATATCTAGTTATAAATGAAATGAAAATTAGGTTTTATACTAGGCCCCACACGGCCAACGACGCCCAACTATCTGATAATAGTAGCCTGCAAGCCTCTAAGAATATAAATAATGGTAGGGACAGGGACCCGGCCTACCCAGATGCTACACAAATGAAAGACTACACCTGCTATAACCTGGCAACTCTGAATGAAAGGAGCTGGACAAACTGCTGACTCTGAACAGCTATTACTGAGGATCCTGAATTTTGTCTGTCTAAACCTGCAGGCAAGTAATGCAACGCCCAGGGAAGGGTGTCAGTACAATATGTACCAAATATGTAAGGCAATAAATAGGCTGATAAAAACTGAAAGTAAATAGAAAGAAGGGTAGAAAGATTAACATGTACGCCTGCTTATTCATAATTTACATCTATCCAATATTACATGTACAGGAGCTAAGACTGTATAATTACACATTCATAAACTATAACTAGCAGGCAAGATTGCAAACAAGAACCTCACCTAGCCCCCATAAACCAGAAGGTACAAGCAGCATAGAAATAACTTACTCGGACCCCCATAAGCCCTGGCAAGTACACCAAATCTATATACCCCTATCCAAGTTTCTATAACTCTACTAGTACTATAGCTACCTGCCGGTCCCCTGAGTCTACAACTAAGCCTGATTGGCTCCTGAACTGTGGCTGTGTCTGAGTCCGGTGGACTCTTGTTGTTTGCACCCCAGGCACCAGGCTCGACGGGGGGTGTGGTGTAGTGCCGATCGGCATAAAGATAGTCCACCAATGGAATGGACTGTATGAGGACTTGGGACCCCATCTTCGTCCCTCGCGGATGGCATGCCGCTCTATGGAGTGATGTCATATCTCCCCTAGCGGGCGTCAACATAGCTAGTAACCCTGGGGTGGTCATGGAAGGATCCTGAGTGAGGGCAACCGCAATCGAGGTGCTATACTGAAATCTCAATCTAGCCACTCAAAGGCGTATCTGTCCTTCTAGGCTTAACACTATCATTGTAAGGCTGCTAGCAGGCACACCGTACACCTGTATCTAATTAGAGGATCCTGGTAGTGATCATGATCTCTAATAGTCTAAACTAGATAGGGCGAGATCTGGAGTGGCCTAACAATACTCTAAATGTCCTACTCGGACAACTATAACTCATAAACAATTGTGGAGTCGCTGATGACTAGTTACTTGGTCCTTCTGCTTGAAACGGCTGTAGGGTTGTTACTGACTGAATATGCTTTTGGGCGGTCGGCCCCTAATCCTCCACAGGCAGCTTACTGACATTCTTAGCCTGAGGGTAATGTTGTACTAACACGGTGCTGGTCCTTTAGACCCTATCTTGGTCTGGTCCAATCTTATGTGACTTTTCTGGGTGATTACTAACCTTAAAAACAAGCCTACATAGACTTAGCTTCTCACGGCAATCTGTACCTGAGTATCTTCTAAGAACAGGTTGAGGCGCTGCCTCTATCTGCTAATAAGGTCTCATTCCTTAGGGTACCCACGGGTCTATTTGGCCTGGACGACTGGACTGGCTTCCTAGGTGATCTGTAGGATGAATTCTAAGTCAACTCGGGCTAACAATTACTGGTAGTAGGTAGCTAGATGGCAGGCTGTCACTCAGTTCCCTAAACAACCCTAGGTTGCTGACTCTAAAGTATGACTTTCCTATCTGAATTTCTGGCCTTGGGGCGTAAAGGTCCGCTAATGGCCTCTAGGCATGCTTTTCTGGCTAAACAGACGCCAAAACTGGTAGTTATATCGCCTAGCTGCGCTTATACTGTTCAACTTACTAATTCAGACCCGATAACTATTCACGAGCCTCTAAGGTCTGGGCCTAGTAATTAAACATACAATTCTACTAATGCAATGAACTGGAGAATAAAAGAGTTTCTACGACGCTCCCAGCACATATCACACTTAACATGTTCTTTCCTCGATGAGGGATACTATAGTATAATCTATGAACGTGTTCTAGCAGCTAACCACAACATACATACATTCATAGTCTACAGAAACAGTTGACCAACACAATTCTATTCACAATCTATTGATAGCATCTAGCCGTAACACGTACATGAATAGACTCGTTATCTATTGGCATCAGCTAATTACTTTATACAGAATCATGATCTTGCTTCAGAACATATGTCGTATTGCTATACGATTGGAATAACTTATTGAAGGGATAAGCCTTACATACCTCGATTGTCGTTTTTCAGATAACTAATGAGTTTCAACTTGGATTCGTCATCTCTTTCCTGCTGTAACTGTTATATTGGAAGAAAGAGAGGAATTTCAATATCAAATTCGGCTTGAAACGATAACTTTTAATACTAATAGCAATTATATTTCAATTACGTAAAATACAGCCAGAAACCTATAATTTCCCGAGGGTTCAGAAGGGAAAAATGCTTACTTGAAGCATGTGATCGTATAGAAATTAGTTTGGAATAATTCTGACAACTTTTGCTCGACGGTGCTACAATTTACTAGGCGAATTTCGCGAAAATAACTCTGTAGTAATGCTCCCTGCGGGCTTAGAGCTCCATACCCGAAGTTAATTTGAGTTTGGACCGTATTTGATAGTGTAATCGGGCGAAAAACTATCGAATTCATTGTTTTCAACTCTCTCTGGCCGAAGATGAATGTTGAAAATGATTTAAAATGAACCAAGGGACCTATTTATACTCACATGGGCGGTGGCAAGGGTGGCGTCCCGCGCCGCCCATCGCGCCTCATTCCCTACCACGTCGCACCTCCCATATATTGAAGCTGCAAACCTAGCGCGCCGCGTTGGCCAGTGCACTGCTGGCTGGTGCGTCGCGCTGGCCCCTCGCAGCCTAGTCTCGCCCGACCCTGCTTCCGAGGCTTTTTCCACACGCGTCAAGCTCTTCTTACTCGTCACAAATTCACATGTACGCTTACTAATCGTTAACATTTACAGGGTATAATATTTATTTTTTCAATTGTAATTGTAATTTCGCCAACATCATGTAATAATAATAAGGGAAAATGGTTCAAAACACACTCTAACTTTGCCTGAAATTGTTGTTACACACTCCAACTTTGCGGGGGTCCTGTAACTCCCTTGAACTATTTTAAAATGGAATATATTTACCCTTAAAAAACAACACCCAGATTTGTGTTAAATTGGTGAAAAACACGCGCCGACATGTCATTTTTTTATTTTATTTATTATTTTCTTTTATCTTTTCTTCTTATTCTTTTTTCATTTATTTTTATCTCTTTTTCCCTTCTTTGCTCTTACTTTTTCTTTCGGATGTATTCTTTTTCTTTCTTTTATGAATTATTTTTCTTTTTCTCTCTTTTTTCTTCTATTTTATCTTTTATCCCTTTTAAAAAAATTTATTTCTTATAAAGTCAAATAAGTAGAAACATTTTTTAGATAATCAAGTAGAAAGAAAGAAGCATCAATGGTGGCCGAAAAATTTTATGGGCAAATGCTTCAATTTTTTATCGTAGCATCTATTTTTAACAATTGTTGTGGTTGGAGAAGTTAATTTTTTAATTGAGTTATTTACTTTACTAATTGAAGTGTTTTTTTGAGATTTTGATTACTATTTAGATTATTTTTTGGTAATGGGTTTTTGAAAGTTCATATCATGCCATGACTTTAATGGTACAAGAGATATTAAAGAATGGGTGAATTTCGTAGTGATGAATTGAATAGTTAGAGATGTG
This sequence comes from Datura stramonium, assembly GCA_018107945.1. Classification (NCBI taxonomy): domain Eukaryota; kingdom Viridiplantae; phylum Streptophyta; class Magnoliopsida; order Solanales; family Solanaceae; genus Datura; species Datura stramonium. Next base: position 74,763 of record JACEIK010001788.1, on the reverse strand, counting down.
GTAAAAAGATAATGGTTAAAGATAATGGTTTTTGGTGGTGGAGGAGGAGGTGTTGGTGACTCTAAAGTGATGAGAGAGAGAGAGAAGGGAGGGGGAGGCGTGGAAGAGAAAGGTAAAAGGAAAAAAAAAGAAAAATAGAAAAGAAGATATTTTTTCTTTAAAAAATGGGAATATAACTCGTTCACTCTCTCAAGGAGAATATATTACACTTTCTCTGCCACATAAGTATATAAGGGTGCATATATTCCATTTCAAAATTATTCAGGGAGGTCATAGGACCCCCACAAAATTGAAGTATGTAATAGCAAATTCGAACATAATTGAAGTATATTTTAAAGTATTTTTCCCAATAATAATAAGAAGATTGAAAATGGTATGAATGACCAGGAAAACGAAGCTGCGGCAGTGATTCTCCGTCCTGAACAAACACTAGAGCCTGGTGGATGGAGGGTTATGCCTTTTGTTATAGGTGTCTTTCTTTCCTTTCGAAAGGTCCTATCTTTTCCTTCTTCCCTTTTTTATAACATCGGTGTTCGGATCAATTTATACACATTTAAACTATTTCATTAAATATTTGTATTATATTAAAAATGTGAAGATTCTTAAAAATATTGATTGAATTTTTTGTCATTCATTAAAAGATATCGTAATTGACAAAATTGTCATTTATTATTTTTATGCAATTATTATTCAAAATTATTATTTTTAATTAT
>JACEIK010001788.1:30047-43719 GCA_018107945.1 Datura stramonium | reverse complement strand
CTCTCACTTCAAAATTCCAAATAAAATGAAAAGATATTTGTAATAATATGTAATAGCTCGTATATGCGTCTATTGTGACATTATGTGACTATCTATCTTGAGATATTACCCTTTTAGGGTAGATTTGATTATATGCTTCAGGTAAATTAGTCAAGTTGGATAATTTTGCTTCTTTTTTTTTTAAGAAAAAAAGGGTATAGACAACATTTAAAAAAAGTACAAAAATCTAATTGTTGCAAATAGCTTATTAAAGTCACTTCCTCTTTTTTAAATATTCTTTGCAAAAGATATGACCAAACATAACTCCAAATTCAACTTTAAAAATTTTAAAAATAAATAAATAATATTTAATTGTCATGGTCAAACAACATCCACTTATTCTTATGTTTTTTTAACCACAAGGTGTCAACAAACTTCTAACTAGTTTCCAATAAAATAATTTTAAAGAATAGGTGGTCATAAGGTAAACTTCTCTATAATATAATAGTACACTTACACTGAAGAGGTAAAAGAAGTCTCGCTAAACTAAATAAGCATGCAAGGGGTTTCGAACGTGAGACCCAGAATAGGTGCACATAAGGTAAACTTCTTTATAATACAATAGTACAATTACTCGAGACATCACCTGCTCAACCAACTCATCAACCAACTCAGTCACCCTTGCTGTTTTTCACAAGTCTATCGGCTTTATTTTTTGTCAAAATACATATGTAACTAATTTAAGATTTTGCATAATTAACCCGGGCCAATCAGAGGGGCACTTTCTTTGAGAAGAATATTACAGAGGTAAGTGAAGCTATAAAGCAGTGCCTCGAGTATAGACTTCATATCCCAAAATAAATAAAGAATTCCAAATACAAATTCGACCATTTCAGAATTACCTATAATTCCTGGACTTACTGTTCAGGGACAAAAAAATGGAATATCCAGGCTCCTCTTGACTTACTAAACAAGGTGATTACATTCATTAACAACAAAGATTGGCCTAAAGCTAAGAATATATTGGTCATTTACTTGGAGACTTTGAAGCTCTTGAGGAAATGGAAGGTTTCTTAAAGCCGACCAGCCAAAAAAAATCAAACTAGTTTAGTTCTGAACTGAGTAGGCTCATAACACAGACTATTTTAACCCGAGAGGTGGCCTGACCATCCTTCATTGCAGTCAATGTTCCGGTGCAGCAAAAAATCAGCTTTTCTGCATCTCTGTGATTAACATTTGGCTCATCAGCTTCCACTTCGCTGTTGTAGGCTTCTGCAGTAAGATAATCCCCAAAGAAGTACCATAGGCTTGAAGTGAAGTGCTTATGCTGAATTCAAGCAACAACACACCACTTACAGCTGAAGATTTCTCAGCTCGAAAAGAAGCAGCACTGTTAATCCTTCGGTTTATACAATCAGCTGAAGAAAATTGCACTGCACAGCAGGCTGTGTGAATCTCTAAAAATACTAGCAATCAACACAGCTTTGTCAATACAAGTACCTCTTACCCATGAGCTGTCCAATCCTCCCTACCTTACATTCTTTCTTTTTCCTTTTTTTGATGATGCAACATTAATTTCTTGTTAAGCTGGAACGAAATCACCTAGGGTACCAGAGCAAAATTTATAGAATAACTAGTCCATTGTCCCCTCAGTCTTAGCACAACAGGGTCAAATAACATCAACATCCATTGCCATCTCTTATATCTTACAGGTTAAGTATGATTTGATATTACTCAAAGTTAATATAACTTCTTTACCTTGACGCCCTTCTTATCCCTGATTGTCCGGTTTATTCCCATAGAATGCTTTATGCTGATCATACCCCTGTTGAGCAAAGGACGAACAGTGATCTAACAATGTAGTGCATTACTACTAGTAATAACTGTTAAACCTGAGACCATAAGATCATCCACAAACATCTGACTCAACATTTACAGACATCATGCACAACTCTCATAAACCTTCACCCATAAGTAAGGGTATAACAACTTCTTATCAGTTATGCATCTCCAAAAAAGTCAAAAAGAAGGTTTCAGTGTGCCATCAGTACTTACCAAATAAGATAATTAATGCAGGGTGAATTAGCTCTACAAGATTATGTGGCTGCTTGTTGCAAATTGCCCCTGCCTTCTATATATGACACAAGCTAAAGCCACAACAGGAAAAGTAGATTCTTCTACATCCCCTTTGCGTGGGGGAGAATCCCAAAAATGTAATGTGAAAACTCATCAATGCTGCCAACTTCTTCCAAGTGGTATGCTGCAAGTATAAGTGTTGAGGAACCCAAGTACAGTAACAATATCTATCTTTTCCACAAAAATCCAAATCAAGGAACAGTATCTCATTCGCTAAGATAGAAGCATACATGAATTACATACTCCAATGAAAAAAATATCGTACGTACATGATTATATTTTAATGCTAGTATTACACAGAGAGGAAAACAAAACAAGATCTGAACCTTATTGAAAGAACATCTAGAACTGAAAATCACCCAACTAATCTGCAATTAAGAAACTCAACACTTACCTAACCTCATAAATAAAAGCTCTAATGTTACTTCAGAAAGCCATATTGCTAATGTTACAAGTGAGGCAACCCCTCAAACTATGACCATAAATTACAAAATATCATCATAGGCAACAATTTCCCTACCCTGGTAAGGCTCAACCAGCCTTGTACTAACATGTGCACGAACATTACCGCCAGAATTATTATTATCCTCGTCTCTGGGGTTCACAATTGCTGATCCCAGTCTGTTACCTCTTCCATGCCTACTTAGTGGCACCTCTGCTCTGACTAGTTTCGATGCAACAGTTGATGTGGATAGTTCATCCTTTTGCATCACGCCTTCTTTCCACTGTGGCACATGGTCAGTTGCCCATATTACCTGAACCTGTTATCACATATACATCAAATCTCAATTTTACCTTTACAAACCAATAATTCTTTTTACTGTTAGGTCACAAATTATGCATCTTGGATGGAAATTAACACGCTACAAAGTGTTACTCTACCTTGATTGTGCAAGAATTATATACATTGTCTGTGTATACATGCTACATAGTACATCCTGTTATACTACACTGATTGTGCAAAAACTAGTCCATCTATATAATACCCACGTAGGGTACATTCTTGGCCGAGCTAAGACCAAGAATTTAGTACATCTGATACAACCATGGATTCAAAAGGTGAAATTAACACAAAAAGAAGCAAGCTTGACAGGAATTTCTAGTATTAGAAGATATTACTTAAGAGAAAAAGAGAGCATACTGGCTTGGAGTGGAGAGTAATGGGGAAAGAGGAATCTACGGCAGCGTTGACGGCAGACTGAGCAGAATCATTGGAACGGAAGGTGATATGAGCGAGACCATTAGGGTCCATACGGGTTCGAGAGATGGATCCATAAATCTCAAAACGAGATTTAATGTCGAGCACGGAGCAGTCAGAAGGAACTCCAATGACCACCACAGTAGCGGGCTGCTGCTTGGTGGACGATGAGTTGTCTCCCGGCAACGGATCGTCGGAGGTTGGTGTTGGACGGCGGCGCTTGGGGAAGGAGTATGGGACGTGGCGACTGAAGTGGGTTCTGTCTCTCTTGCGGCCCATGATTTTGGGTTCTACTTGGGCTTGGCGGCCTTGAGATGTGTGTGGGTATAAACTATGAAAAGTGCGAAAGAGATTTGGACTATTTATTCTTTTTTCAGTTCTCTAAAATCCTTTTATATCTTGGTTTGGTTTGTGGACATGATGTAAATGTTAATTAAGTACTAATTAATTACTTACATTTGTGGATTATTTGATTTTTAATAGCAAAACTTGGTCCATTAAATATTAATTGTTATAAAAGAATTAAAAAAACAAGAAGAATATTGTAAAGAAAGAGAAAAATTTTTACTTTTCTTGGGGAATGAACTACAGCAAAAAAAAAATCATTTTTCTCCAAAGTAACAAGACATTCATCATAATACACACATTCACTACAATATAAATATATTTATAGACATTCATCATAACACACGCATTCACTACTATATAAATATATTTATAGACATTCATTGTAATACGAATACATTTTTAACACTTCCCCTCAAATGTCTACGTGATAGAAAATGTGTCTCGTTAATATTTTACTAGAAAAATCTAGGAAAAAATACATATATCTTGTAATATGCATTTGGAGCATTAAAAACCTTACAAGGAAAATCAGTGGGACAAAATCTTGTAAAGGAAAAAGAGTACGATGAGTATTAACTCCCCTTAATGAGAACATCAATCCAAAAACTTGAATCTTCGCATCCTAATCTTGTGCTTCATGTTTTCAAAAGTTGCAGTTGGTAGAGACTTGGTGAATAAGTTAGCCATAATATCACTCGAACGAATCTGTTGCACGTTGATATCACCATTCTTTTAGAGATCATATATATGTGAAGAAAAGCTTAAGTTAAATGTGTTTCATTCTATCTCCTTTTATGAATCCTCCTTTCAAATTGTATTATGCATGTTGCATTATCTTCATATAAGATCATGAGTATTTTGTCACATTTAAAATCATAATTTTCTCAAATGAGACGTATCATTGACCTTAGCTACACATATTCTCGATTATCTTCATGAATAGCTATTGTCTCGATATGATTTGATGAATTAGCCATAATAAACTAGTTTGTTGATAGCCAAGATATGATAGTATCCCTACATATAAACACATAGCCTATTTGAGATCAAGTTTTGTGTGAATTAGATAAATATCCTGCATCGGCGTAATCAACAAGATCGAGACTGCAATTTTTAAAATAAAATAAACCTATATCGGTAGTCCCTTTTAGACATCGCAGTATGTGTTTGATTCCATTCTAATGTCTTTTGGTAGGAGTGAAACTATATCTTGCTAACAAATTAAACCCAAAATGTCATGGCAGGCCTTGTAGTATTAGCAAGATACATTAGTGCACTAAATCGCACTAAGATATGGTTCTTCAGGACCAAGAATTTCTTCATTCTTTTCTTAAGGTTGGAACAGATTTTTATTCACATTAAGTGATCAAATAATCATCCAGTACTTTAGATGTGCTTCATCCATGTAAAATCGTTTCAATACCTTTTGTATAGGTAGATTGATGGACAAACACATTGTTAGTCAAATGTTTAATTTGTAAACCAACACATAATTTTGTCTTTTCAAGAACTTTCATCTCAAATTTTCTCTTTAAATTATCTTTTACCTTTTAAAAGCTCTGCTGAAGTTCCAATAAGGTTTATGTCATCTTACTTGTTTTTCTCTATATATGGATTATTAACAAGTCTGCATCAACCTATAAATGTTTCAGGCATTTTGAATCCTTCAATATTTTTTATATAATTTTTGTCAAGTGACAACATTTATTAGTATTTAAATGTGTGACATCTTCTGGTGTATGGACTACAGGTCCAATAAGCTTTACACTTATCACGATGCATCATTTCACTTGATAATTGTTTATATATCAGCATGCTTAATAGACATAAATTCATATCCTCACAATCTTTTACAATATTGCATGCTATATTGTATCAAAGATATCATCGACAATATATCATTTGTATCGGTTTGCAATTGGACATAACTTATTGAGGTCTCATAATTTTCAATATTTTTCTTAGATACTTAAGCCTTTCATGAGGTTTCATGAAGTGTTACGTCGTAGACTCTTCAAGAGCACATCATTGCCTCCTTATTATGATTATTTGCTCTATTTTTTTTTCCAAAAATTATTGCAATAGAAACTGATTGATCTACAATGCTTCATGCATAATGTAGACTTTGTCCTTCAGGGACATTAATTTAATATGAGCTTTTGCAGTTGAAATATAAAATTAATTTTTGGTCAGCAAATGCTTCAGGCATTCGACTTGAATTATTTTTGAATGAGAATCATACTAATGATGATTCACAATATATTTCTTAACTGTTTATTTTCTCCCCCCTTATGTTAGAAAAACCAACATATATCCCTGATCTTCTTTGAAGAATTCATTTGTGTGCATCGTGATAGATTCACTAATCATATATCGCACATCAAAAATTATTAAATGAAAAATATTTAATTTTTGACACTGAATCAATTGAGCGAAGGGAGGATGAATCATAATTTATTGATCAACATACACGTCTTATTATATGTAATATATCATAGATCAACCCACTAAGATTTGTTCTCATAAGCAATAGTTCAACAATTTATTAGAGACATTCAACGCCAAACCAACTTTAATATAAACCAATATTATCAAGTTGAACTATCTTTGATTACACAACCTGAAAATATATTCTTAACTCAATTTATATGTTGACAATAGATGCACATGTGACCATCTTATAGATGTATCTATTTAAGATATTCCATGTCAGGTAAATGAACTCATATTCACCTTTTATACTTTTAAAAATTTTGAGAATTCAGTCCTAACATTTGATGGTACAAGCAACACAAAAATTTCTTGAAGAATCTTCTAATTCTTTAATATATTTTGAATACTCAATTAACACATCATATTAGAATAACAAAAGCAGTCATGTCAACTAATAAAATTATCTGCTCTAGTAAACTTTAGATTTATCATGATATGTGTTATTTATTTTAGTAAACTTCAAGTTTACCATGTCATGAATTTTCACATCAATAAACTTTTGATTTACTGTAACATGTAATTCCATCATGCTTATATTTGTACTACAAATCGGGTAATCTTTCATATATATATATTACCAATAGTAACTTGGAGATATTTAATCTTCCAATTCTTTGTAGTCTTAACCATTTTATTAGTAAACTCCAGATTTACTATAATATGTATTTTGATCATAACAACTTTGTATATTATAATATAGGATGAATGATATAATGATAAATAAATTCTTCGGGAACTTTCAATTTATTTTCCATAATAAAATATTATTTGGACACTACTGGTGTCATGATTCTTGTAGACAGATAATTAGGCTTTTTTGGAGACCTTGATCATTATTTTATATTACCAAATTTTATTTAGATAATTCTGGTATCATAAAAGCAAATTTAGATACTGCTGGTGTTATGTAATAAATAAAAATAAGTGAATATTTAAAAACAACGGTAATTTTATAAATAACGAAAAGTAGACATTAAGTTCTAAGCTTCGTATTTAAAACATCTCATACATGAGACTAATTAACATATGAATATTTTGTATCAAAAGTGAAAATCAACTAGTAATTACATTCTCATGAAAAGATACATGCATTGTCATTTTCTTCAAGAAAATCGATAACATATAATAGAAAATATTTAATAAGATCTGTTATATTTACCTCAGAATGATGTTTGATAAATTTATTTAAGATATTTCTACGTACGACAGGTATGTATTACAATGACTTTCATAGTGCAAAAACAACATTTATATTCTTTGTTATCTTATCCCTCCTGAAGGTAAGTTGTGGTATTTCTTTCATTCACTTTGGGGAATGAAACCTGATTATTTGAATGTGTTTGAAATACAATATTTATCAATAGCTCATTATTTTAGTCAAGCACGAATATTTCCCAGATATTTTTCAAATTATTTCTGCTTCAGGAGAAATTCAGAGTTTTTACTATTTCAAAAGTAAGTTTTAGAGTATTCACTATTTCGGGATCAAATTTTACATCTACTACTTTAAACTATTTAAGTATTTGGTGGTATGAAAGTCAAGATAAATTACGTTTCTTTACATTATCTTGTGAATTTATTTATTTGATTTATAAGTGGTATAATGTTTTTAAAGGCATCAAAGGTGAGTCTTGTTACATTTTTATTTATTATGCTATTGATTGAGGGTAAGACAATAGATACAAGTCCTATCGCACCAAAAGAGTAAAAAAAAAGGGTTAAAGTCTAGATGCACCATGTTGATAAGATGTTGGGCTCAAGTCCCACCAAATTCTAGCCTAACACACTTTCTTATGGGTAAGACATTGGGTTCAAGTCGCAACGCGATATATTGATTATATTATGATGACTAAGGCAAAATAATATATTTTTGATGAAAATTCATAAAATCCGTCCAACTTAGTATGCTCCATTCCTTGAAGTGAATGTGGTAGCAGTACATGATATGTCTGAAAGATGACGAGATAATTATTGTGATTGTACAAATAAATGTGGACATGACAAAGGATAAATAATAGTAGTCATCATTGCAATATATATAATCATAAAAGAAAGAACATTATGTGTTCTCAAAATGATCCTTTAAAAGGTTAAGGTAATTTTTATCATCATTGATATGAAAGGTATTGGGCACATGGTGATCGTATGACCTAATTTGATAAGTTCTATAAATCCTCCATCAAAATAAAAAGAATATAAAGTGGTGTTGCACTTGACCTTTCAAAATGATGTTGATGTGTGTCATATAAATTTTAAGGCATGACAATAAGCTTATAATAAAATCTATAAAGCATATACAAATGGTTATAGTTCATGGCTTGTATTAAGTATCATGAATGCTCACCCATTCTTGAAAGTGAACGTGTCAAGATGTGATAAAAGTTATGGATAAGGACATGCTTATGTATGGTTAGATAAATACCACAACTCATCTCTACGGGAAGTCTGCGATAAATAAAGAAAAAAATGTTGGCAAAAGGTCATTGGTCATGTACTTTTAGTACATCACAAAATATCATAGCATGTCTTCTCATGAACTACCGAAGGGTGAAATCAAGAAATAATTCTTGTATATAAATATTTGACCATGACAAAGATGAATATTATTATGTGGTCATATGAATTTATTATCGATGCATGCACATGGTACACCAAAACAAAAGATTTTGCCTGACTTTATAAAAATTATTAAAGGCAAAATAAATCAAGAAATGAGTCTTGCCTATAATGATTTTCTCCCTGAAAGGATATGTTCACCATACAAATGTTATAAAATATGTGGTAATACATTATTATTTGAGAGCTCTGTTATTACCGGAGGATTAAAATTATTTATAATATTGATATTATAGTAAGTCTCAAGAAGAAACTTATTAAGTTTCAAAGAAATTGACCAAAAATGAATTATATTGAGACTATAAATTATGAGAAGATGTAATATCTTCATATTACTACAATTGATGCGGGTTGTAAAATTTATACGGAAGGTTACCCGCCTCTTTCTCATGTTTGTAGTATACAAATATGGGCATGGTGATAGAAATCACATGCGATAGTAAACTAAAAATTTATAGAAAATATATCAGTTGGCATGACTAATTGACCATTTCGATTCAAATGTGATGCGAAAATAATTAAGAATGCATGTGATTATATATTAAATAAATAGAAATTTCTTCACGAATTCTCTTGTGTTGCTTGTTCTAATGATAAATTATTCATTATACCAGCTAAGGTTGGGATTGTATTGTAATTATCTACCCGATCGTTATAGAGCCTTAATGATGTTGGCATGAAAATTTCAAATTTTTACTAGTCTGATTTTATTTTCGGGACGAAAATAAATTATTTTTATAAAAGATGAAAAAGGTTGAGTTAAAATTTAGTGAGCCCAGGCGATAGGGCCGCTACAACATGTACTTCTTCACCGAAGCAGGACTGCTGCAATGGAACAATCATTGCCGCATCGGAAGACGTGGACCAGAACTCCGAATTTTTCCTACTTTTAAGACCCAAATCTTATTGTAATAAGGATTAGTCAGTGAGAACGCCTAGAAATGAGAGTTTGGGTATTCTAACAAGGAAAAGAATTGGGTGGCTAGAAAGGATCATGAATTCCAGCATCCTCCACGATGATTCTCTATAAGAACACCGAGATCCAAAGCAAGAACGTAAACCTATTTTCTTTGACAGCAGCATGACGCCCAGGTATGTTATGGATTACCTTTGTGTTAGACTTCGATTAGTAACTCGTATATGTATGTACAGTTGATGGGTGAATATAGATATAGAATTCGAAGATTACTTTCATAAAATCATAGTAACATAACTGTTAAAAATTGCGGAATTAACCCGAATAACAAAAAGAGAAGGAGGTGATGAACACTATGTTGCCATTATTGAACAGGGATATATTCTTGATGATAGATTATTGATGGTATGTATTTTACGATATATTTCTGGTTGTGTATTCTTAATTGTACATTATTGATTATTGTAAGTGAAAGGATAGGTACTAGCATGAAATTGTAATAACTAATTGTCGAGTTAAAAATAGAGTTGGAAGAACTTGATTATTGTATGACTATGAAATGGGTAACGAGTTAATAACTACGATAGAGACGGAGAATATACCATGAGGAGTTGTATTCCCAAAATTGGGGTGACATGATAGTTGAAATATTCATGATGAATAATGTCCCTAAATAGTGAAGTCTCATGAGGTTGAACAGATAAATAATTTAGAGCGAGCTACGATATGTGCATACATAAATATGAGTATAAGTATATTAATACCTTTATGTGTCTATACGCGTATATCTAATTACCTACACTGCTATTTAATTATGATGTGAAATTACTGAAAATTAGATTGTGACTAATGTCTTACATAAATTGAGAACTAATGAATATGTCAGAATGGTCTTCGGACAGTGATTGTGATAGAAAGTATGGTGGTATAACTATATTGCTTGAATAAACTCTAAATTGATTAAATTGTGTATATTATTCATGAAATGAAAATGCAATTGAGATGAGAGGCGAGCATCTGAACGAGCAGTTGAGTGTGATTAAGTATGTGTATAAATAGTTGGATATGAGTGGCTCGTGTTCTAGGTGAACATCCGGGCGAGCAGTTGTGATAGGAGTGACTCGTGTTTGAGGTGAGCATCCGGACGAGCAGATAAGTGGGAGGGGGTACCATGCTGGTACAGTACATGAATTTCTAGAGTCCCCTGCAGGTCATGAATGGAAGGACATTAATAAGATCTTTTGACATGTGTGTACAAATATATAGATGTGTGACAGACATACATATATACAGATATCATACGTGGCATACCAACATGATTCGAGCATGATATGAGATACACAGATGTGATGTGAGGTATACCGATATGATACGAGATGATACAAATATGGTTCAGATGTGTGCAGAGTGAGACTAATGAGGTGCGAATTTATACATGTATCTATGTCTCTGGTGTGTACATGATTCCACTGATATGATTGATTATTTTACAATAACAAATTACTTGTATTACTTGATGGTTGTTGAAGATTGTATGTCAATATAATTACACATATTCTGTGGTTAATTGTCTCGATTTGACTGAGAATAAATTGATCAAGCTAAGTTGATTTTTTTATTAGTTCCTCGTAATAAGTATTCATGCTAATATTGTTTCATGTTGGGTTCATCCTGACTGTAGGAGTAGTTTTGTTAACAAAGAATAGAGTTAAGAATTGTAACATGATGATATAGAATATTGATAATTAATGATGGCTAAATCAATAGATAACCGGCGTCCTTAAGATATTATTGAGTCAATAAATGAATCTTGGATAATGAGAACAGATTTAGTTAATGGTAACGGGTCTATGTAACGAGGAAGGTGATTATAGTTTTAAATGGTGAGTTGTAAAAGAGAAGTTTCAGTGTATCGAGTTATTGCCTAGGCAGAGTACCGCTACAACAACAAACTTCCGCTGCTACGGGACTGTTGTAGCGAGACAATGAAAAAAATACAGGGTTTGAGGAGTTGATGAATTGATTGTTGAATTTAGTAGTGTAATAAGGTAAAATGAAGTTGATGAGTTGATTATTGAATTTAACAGTGTATAGATGTAAAATGGAGTTGATAAATTAATTGTTAAATTTGATAGTATATAGATGTACAATGGAGTTGATGAGTTGGTTGGTGAATTTGATAGTATATAGATTTGTCATCATTTATCTAATTGAGGAATAGATTAAGAGCTGGATAGGGTATAAATGTATGTCATTGTTTTGGTTAGTATGGGTTGATCGATTGCATGTTGATTATATACTGTTGCATGAACTAATCCTAATTGATCGATAATGCGTACCAGTACGTGTGGTGTATAGATACTACCTTACTACACCTTTTTGGGTGTAGGTTGTGGCAGGTGATTTGCAGTTTTATAATTGACTTGGCTATACTCAACAACAGCTTCTGCATTCTCTCCGCAGGCAAAGGTGTGTCATTTTCTCATTGTCAGTATTCCGAGTAGAGCTCTTATACCTGCTAGACTAGATCTTGAGAGAGTTGCGATTCCTGGAGGGCTTCTATTATAAAGATTAAAGCATTGTTGATATATGTAATTTAATGAGGATTTTAATATTTATATATGTTGTTTCAAAAAGGTATTCTCCTATCAAACTAGAGCCGATGTAGGCACCCGATGCCCGCACGATCCGCCCATTTGGGTCGTGTCACATATCCCTTGAATTTTTAAAACTTATAAAAAGGTGAATATATACCTGTTTACCTGTCATGTGGACCATTTGTTATTATATGATTTTAATATATGCATCTACAGTATGATCATATATGTTTTGATACCAACTTGAAATTTAATTTTGCAAGGTTGTTTGCTTGAATTATTAAATTAAGAGCACCATTTTAAATTATAAAATTATGTTAATAATGTTGGTTTATATCCAAGTTGGTTTAGCAGAAATTATTTGCCTCCAGTTATAACTAGACCATTGGTTATAAGAACAAATCTCTCAAAAGAAATTTGGTATGAGAAGTGTTATTTAAATGTAGCAGCACTTATATGCATCAAGCCACCAAGATTCCTCTACACAATTGGTTCAAGGTGAGGAACCAAATAATTATCATCTATTGAAATATGCAGTATATGATTCAATTACTCCACTACTAGTCTACAATGCACAAAGATGAGTCCCCAAATGAGGTTGGTCGGGGCAAATGTTAGTTTTCCTAACATCAGGGGGAGAAATAATTAACAGTTGCAAACTACGTGTCTAGATTGTTACACCCCGTAAATTCACGATATGTAGATGGCCTATTCGCATGTTGGTTAAGAGTTTTTGAATGTCATACATGCTAGGAAAAGGCCCGGGGAAAGACCGGATAAACGACACGTCGAACCATCGCAAGAGGAGGCTGGCAGACCTCCTCCGCGATGGCCAGAGTGTCACGGAGGTGAGCCTCCGTGATACACAACGTGTCACGGAGCCTCACCTCCATGATACACAACGTGTCATGGAGGCTAACCTCCGCGATACATAGCGTGACACGGAGGTGGGGTGCAGCCCCAAGTATAAAAGCCTCCAAACTTCGGTTTTATTTTATTTCATTACATAATTTCTAGTAAGCACGAGAGAAAACAGGGGAGAACGAGGATTTCATATAATATTCGTCTGATTATGCCGTCAAACGCGGTCCAAACTCAAATTATCTCCAGATACCGAAGTATTAAGCAGTAAGGAGCATTCCTAGGGGTTTAGTTTCGCAAAATTCGGCCGGCGAATCATCGTGCTACCGAGTTAAGGTAAGTGGAACTGCTCCAAATTAGTGTCAATATACTCCTATCCCTAAAGTGAGTATTTCTCCCTTCTGGATTTCCGAGAAATAGCGAGTTTTCGGCCGTATTTCGATAAGCCAAAGCTTTGGCTATATATATATTAAAAGTGTTATCTTCTTCCAAAATATAAATATATTTAGTCCTAATTGATATATATAT